>CAJNYU010000777.1:0-52978 GCA_905331475.1 Rotaria socialis | reverse complement strand
AAAAAATTCAGTACTGAGTGAGATGAGATCAAAGATAAAAAAACGATTTTCTATTTTTCAGTGTTTAACTCACACACGGAGACTAGTGGGTATGCTACTCCCTCTGCTCATTAGTGTTTCATCTAATGCAAGATTAGAGCGAATAATGTATCACTTGAAAAGAAGCACTGTTGTTGTCTGCACCCAAAGACATTTAATATGCTATCTGCACAACAATGATTTTTCTTACAAAGTGGTTTGTTTTTCAACAAAATATTTTCACATTCGCTTAACTTAAGAGCAACAGAGAGACTCATCAAAAGCCCACGACTACAAACCACAAGAGCCTCCACATCACCCTGACCACCCCACTGCTTGTCGATATGGATCAGATTGTCACGACATTGGAGATGCAAACCATCGCGACAAATACTCGCATCCTTCTCCTCGACGAGTGGATAAACTCACTGCTTGTCGATATGGATCAGATTGCCATGACATTGGAGACGCAAACCATCGCGAGAAATACTCACATCCTTCTCCTCGACAAGTGGGTAAACTCACTGCTTGCCGATATGGATCAGATTGTCATGACATTGGAGACGCAAACTATCGCAAGAAATACTCACTCCTTGTCAATATGGATCTGGCTGTCGTGACATTGGAGATGCAAAACATCGTCAGAAATAGTCACATCTGTAACGATATAAGAATGTTTTATCGTGATATCGAACTCTTTTATTTCAATCATCCTTCTCCTTTTATAGATAAACTTTCTTTCTCCGGGGCGCGTCACTCAACCGGAGAGAACGAGAAGGAACACGACAAAGAGGAAGAGAGAATACACATGACAATGAGGAGAAAGTCGTTATGTACATTGCCTAGGATCGAACGAGCGCTTCTATCGGCACAACATCCTTCACCTTCACGAGATGCTAAGCGTGTTCCTTGCCGATATGGATCCGATTGTCTTGACATTGGAGATGCAAACCATCGCGACAAATATTCGCATCATTAATTTGAATAAAAATATAAAACAGATGATTCTATTTGCTGATGAGAACGATTAACGATGTGCGTATGCTTGTAATTGTGGATCAATGACTGGGTGTGAGTGTGGGTGTGAATTTAGAGTATTCTCTTTACTCGGGACCGCATCCACCCACACCACGCAACATTTGTCAAAACCTATCTAGATAGCTTCCAAAAAACCTGATCTCTGATTTTTTCGATTGAAAAGTAAAATTCCTAGGTCTTTATCCTGTTCTCATCAAAAATTATTTAGAAAAGGTTGCCCTACCTTATATTTTTGCGTTGCTGGTAGCTAGTCATAAGAAACATTGTAAACCACCTCCCACATTAGAAGACCCCTTTTGGTAAATGGTTTGAGTGGCGTATTACAAGACCCCCTCCTCAATAGAAGATCTGTCTAACAAAGTATTTAAAAAATGTGGGTATGGGGCGTGGGTCGGTGTAAGTGACTGAAAAGAGTATTTTCATACCTTCACTCTATTAGGTGTAGTTTCTATTGCCGAGATATATACTTTTATAAAGTTGAAATCAGATAATTCAATCGGGACTGATTTCTCTAAAAATCTCTCCCCTCGTCCTTTAGATAATTTCTGGGAATGAATAAGTATAGTTTTGCTGTATCGGTCTGCTATCAATACCGAATGCTATTGGTCACTTTAAGATTTCTTTAACAAACTATATCGAAATGTTCCTCTCAAAGCAAAAGGAACTGATGACCAATTCTCGGTTCGCCAACTTTCACAGGCCTACGTATCACATTTTTTTTTGTAAATTTCCATATCGCAACGTAACGGATTCTTAGGCAAATGCTTTCTCTTTTTTACTTGTATTTCAATATCTCAATAAAAAATGCTATATCTAATAGAATTCTTACTAATATTACAATGTGTATTAGACTAGAAATATGATACTATCATAGACATGTACAAAAAAACGTACCCGCTTTCAAGACCCTACTTCCACCAATGAAATAATCCAATTTTGTTTCTTTTCAACATCATAAACAACGAGATTTACCTGATGGAGAGTGACAATAAGGATATACTTTTAGTGAAGATGAATACTGTGGATGAATTTTACAATTTTACTCGATTCTAGCTTAATTCAAATGATGCCAAGTATGGGACTATTTTAGTCAGATAAATTCGGACAATATTTTTCTTATTATCTTAAATTTTTAGTACATCCGATTAAAAATATGTTTGATGTTTCGAAATTGAGATGATTTGGGACCAGAAAATGGTATACAGAGATTAACCTTTTCTGTTTATTTTTATGATAATAGCATATTCATCAATATTTGTGAGAAGATCTACTTCTAAAACCTCTTGACAAACCCATATATTGGTATGTACCATTTTCTAGTGCTCAGATTGTCTGTAGATAATGCACTCGTGGCAAAGGCCTCGTCTTGCAGGGTACTATTAACGAGCTACAATTTCCTGGGAATGAGAAAATTTTATAGTTAAGACACAGGGCTATCGATTGCCAAAAAAACATTTTCGAGAATTTTGTGTGCTGAATAGCTATGCTATAGATACTACGGTAACGCATTCACTATTTGTTTTATGAGTGTTTCTTCTGAGTATCTAGTGCTTTCTTTCATACTTGTTAGAGAATAGAACGTTTATTTTTCTTTTATTTTCGAAGTATTACCCATCTTTACATTAATATATAAGCATGAACCGCTAGGCATCTTCAATTTCTACAGAAGGACTCCTTGAAAAAGGAATTCTACCACGTAGTTTGCATGAACAGTGCTATGTATGTGCAAAAACTACGACGCAACTAAAAAGGTCATCCACTTGGTTGCTCGAATCTCTCACAAATTAAGAGCAGAAATCTTAATAATTTATACTGTGTATTCGTTCTGGAACGACAATTAATACTCAAAAGTGTTACATCAACTCATTTGATACTTGGTGCTAATAAAAGAGAAGTGCATAATAGTAATGTGCTCCAAAAAAAGGTTTCTTTTATAGTAGGGTCATATTAATTTAAGTTTCTTTGAACAATAAAACTATAAAGGTGCATAGTCAAGAAGTTAGGTCTATATATTAGAGACATTAATTTTCAAAAGCATCATGCTATTTACATTATTTGGTCTACATATCTTAGGAATATATGTAGGTTTTTTTTGCTGAATTTCTATCATTTCTGTAAAAAAAACTTTTTTTCTCTTCCTTTTAAACTCTTTGACCTAAATATTCCAATAGAATATATTACTACTTAGACACTATTCTTTGTTTTATTATTACTCTATAACAAAATTTTCAACATTCTGTAAATGGATGCTTATATTTGAAATGAGAAACTTGTACCAATAGTGCAAAATAAAGTTTTTCTGAAACTAATGATAGTTGTTCTCAATCAGTGCTGTAAATTTTACACCATATCATTTATGCATCTTATTGAATTTTGGAGATTCTTTGAATAAATAGAAATATAAGGAATTTTTATTGCAATGTTTTTAACTGTACGCAACTGGAAAAGTCATTAAATTATTGCCGCAAAATAATCACATTGAAAGTTATATCAAGTTCAAACACTAACTAGTATTCAATCGTAAGATCAAAAAAGCATCTGTGAATTCGTCGCAAAATAAACTAAAAGATCGTTTTGTTAACTCGTTCAATCCAGAATTAATCAAGTTTTAAGGCAATATTCGTGTTCTTTCGACCGTCATGCATCAGATGAAAATTATATGAGAAGAAAGTCCTCATCACGTATTCTTCGATTCTATGAAAACAATGAAAATTTTCAAAAACTGATTTGATTGTTTATATAAATATATTGCCCATTGAAAGAGAAGATAAAATAAAATATATATCGTGAAATAGAAAAGTATACCCTACAATATGTTATTTTTAGCTTCTGAAAATATTCAGTTTCTAATTTAATCACTCCGGTTGACAGTGAGCCAGACTAGCCGCTCTATAGCTTTCAAGGCTACTTATTGCAGCTTCCCCACTCCCATTACAGACGTAAACCCCATTACAAAACTTCATAACCAATTATTGATTAGAAAAAAATAATCTTTTGAAAATCTAGAAATAAATAAAATAGATTTTTTACATTAGTGATCAATTAATTTGAAAAATAAGTATAGCTCTTGGGAAGTTTTCCATTTTGCGTATTGTTGATCATTTTGTTAAGGCTAAAGGGACCTACGTAAGATCTACATTTTAGCCCCAAAGGGGCTGTGCTGAAAAGCTTTTTGAACAAAGTTTTGCACTCAAATACTAGTCATACGCTATATCTTTCACCAATAGTCTCCTAGTATGTGTCACGTAAAATATGCGACCTCACCAATTATTTACCAGGTTAAGTGTTCAAAAAATTAATTGCTTGCTCTTTTAGTTTTGATTTATTCTATAAAATACAATTTAACGAGCACCTTTCATTGAATTTTGTCGAGTCTCAACCAGAACTTTTTTCAAAAAGTTGAATCTGGTTTTATTTGACTAGTCTGATTCTACAATTTTCTCAAGTATTTTTAGTTGTCAAACTATGATGGATGGTACTGAGGAATAAATATTAATATATTTATTCTCATCATCACCTCATTGTGCAATATGCTTTCTTTTTATTAAAAGAAAAAAAAGTATAACACTTCCCATCATTAGAATTAGTCCTGTTTACTAGTGCATCACAAACTTTGAAAACGAGAATGTTTCACTTCTTTGCTGTCATTATCTTGCTACGTACAGCCACACTCGCTCTCAAATGTATGACATTGAATTTTACTATGGAATCGTCATTCGAAGGGTTTGTTTTACCTGAATTCAACAGAGCTGTTAATTTCCTGCAACCCAGTACTAGAGAAGATTATTGAGAAATTCATATTTTGGTTCAATATCGAGAGCGTTTGTTTCTAATGCGCTCTTTAAAACATGCGACTGAAAGTCTCTCTATGTCAAACATTATTTAACGATCAGATGCGAAGGAGAGGATTGGTGCGATCGTGAGTTAATACTTGTTAATCTTCCTTGGCTGGTGCAAAACAACTATGAAGCTGTTATGGATAATGTGGCTCCATTATTTATGCAGCAAACTGAGAAGTCAGGTACAAATTAGAAAAAGGAAACTTTTTATAAGGTTTTCAATTTATAATCGTATCAACTTACTTGAAACAGACTATCTTTAGTTTGAAGATCTCTCTCGACTCCATGGATCCTATTGAAACGATATCAGTCGAACTATTTAAATTTCATCTTTCCCACTTAACTGACCTGATAGAAGAAAATTTTTCAGCGCAGCCGCTTCGGGCTAAAATGTGAAGCTTACTTATATCCTAAAACCTACACACTCGTAATATACAATACATAAAATGAACAGTGTCTTGTAAACTAGTATTTTACCAGAATTTTGATAGGTTAAGTGAGACTATGCTCTCTCTACATTTGGAACACGAAAGTTTTCTTTTACTTGACGTGTATTCAATTTTATTTTAAATTCTTGTGCTTCTTTTCCAATTTAATATTATTATCTTTTTGAAATATTGATTTATCTCGGAAATAAGACTTATGATTAAGGGCGTGGGTGTGAATTTTTATGTCGAGAAAAGCTATTCACATCAACACTACCACAGATAAATAACTTCGATGTTTGTCTGTGATCTGTTCTGTTGTACTAAATGTCAGTGATAATGACGGGACTGATCGACTATGTTGAAAGAAATCGCATATCCATCGTCCTATTTTAGTACCATGCCATTCGTTTGAGTAGAACGATGAAGGTAAAATGTAGAGCATGAAGCTAATTAGTTGTGGAATGAATGCGACTGGGTGCGAAGCAATTAGAAAATATCGTATCCAGCTACTCTCCAGATTTTGACAGTAAAATGTAAACGAAATGACAAAGAGTGGTAGCGAAAATAACTGTGGCACAACAGTAATACCAGGTCCGATTACTAATTCTTTGTTTTCGCTAAGTACGTCCAACATGAGACGAAGATACATTCTAATGTTGACCAAAATCGACTGATTACTACTAGAACCTATTGGAAGAAAATGATTATGATCGCAAACTATTTAAAATTCACTTCATCACCGTATTGTCTCACCTTGTTGCTCATTTCTTTTCATGGCTGTTCTAGTATCTAAAATAGCGATGAATATGATTTCGTAACAGCATTTTCATTAATACGTACAAGTTTTTGTCGTACGAATCTTCATTTTCTTTTTGATCAGTATACAACTGATCAAGATCGTACAACAAATGTTGATGAAAAGCGGTAGCATAGTGTTTATAACCGAAATAATTAAATGAAAGAGAAGCCATGTTGATCGATGAATGACTGGAAATTCAAATATACACATGGGACCTTTGCCATCGTTAATGCCGAATAATGATTTGATAAAAATAAGTTCATGAATATCACTAATCAATACAACGACCACCGTAAAAGCGATTAGGCGACGGGCAATGTGTGGCTTTCTAAGCTAACGTCCGTTGAGAAACAGCGTCATGTAAACACGTTCGATGGCTATGAGTGATGCAAGCCAATATACGATTCGGCTCGATGATGTGAGAAGAAAACTAAATATTTTACAAAGATAATTATCTAGTGAACTGTCGGAATGAAGTTCAGTTATATTTATTGTTAGATGTATTAGACGAGCAGCAAGAAATCCAAGATTGAATTGATTGATAATGCTCATATACAGCAAATATTGACCAATACCATTACGAAGACAATTTTGCCGACGAAAAGTAACGATAGAAAATAAGTTATTTGGTAGTGCTAATAGAAATAAAACCAGAGGTAGGATGATGAGTAATCGAACTATTGCTTTTCGATTGATAGATATAAGATCGATAAAAAATAGCTGATCAAGAGTAAAAGCAAACGAATTTGAGTTGAACTGGCAATGGGTACCTGAATGACATGGTGGACATAGACAGATGAAATCAGTCGATTTGACTTGATCTCCTTTCAAGCATCGACCGCCGGCTAAGCAATGAGAGCATTGATCATGTTTGGAATCGTAACGAAAGCATTCGACTCGACTGTGGTTTTCACTGCATATGCATAAATAGAAATCATCTCGAAAACAAAACAGATCTGTATTGTTTAGACAGAAATGATGGTATTTTATTGGAGAGTAATTTGAAATCAATTGAGCACTTTTATTTAACATTAATGTACGAATATGGATGCATCAGCCTTTTTCATTTACTTGAGTAGTAGCGTAAATTGATGCAACATTAATATGAACAGAAATTAAATAAAACTCAGCAGGCAGTTCAATTTGAGAAGAATACAGTTTAACTAAAATAATTGCTGGTATTGTTTTTCGTTTATTTTTATATTCAATTAATGTTGGCAGAGTCCGATAGACTTGTTGATGAACAAGAATGAGATCGAGAGATATAAAATCAATTTCAAAGTATTGAACAACAGCTCCTATATGATGAACACTTTCATTAACATATAATTGAATTTCAGGTTTTTTCAATTCACAATTACTGCCACGATATCCTTCAGTACATAAACATAAGATAATATCTGGTTTAGCAGTTGGATAGCACGAACCGTTGTTTTGGCAAGGATTCGGTAAACATTTATCATATTCAATATTACATTGTTCACCGAACATGTCAAACAAACAGATATAAAACGGTAGTTCATTTCCCAGTAATACACCACGGTAATTTGGTTTGCATAGAGACCCCACTGTACAGAACCCGTTAATACAATGTTTATCCTCAATCGAACAATTCTCTCCTGTAAAATTACTTTTGCAGAGACAGATATATTTCGATTTTTCATTCATTAATTGTTGACAATCTTGATTTTTATTACAAGGATTACTCGAACATGGATTTTGTATCACAGTTGGTTTTGTTAGTTGAAGTACTTTGGCAAGACGATATACAGGTAAATAATCGAAATAGACTGGATACTGCCATACTGCAATAAGGAATGGTTCTCCCGAATCATTTCTTTCATAGATTTCAATACGAATTGAATATGGATGATATCCGACTGATTTACGTATCGTTGGTTTTTATGTTGAAGAAATCGAGGCGAATGAGAATACAGAAAATGCATCATCGTTTTTGAATAGATGATCATTTCAGCTGTTGGACGAACATGAAATAGGTTACTAGTAATGGTTTCATTATTAAAAAGTAATAGAACAAGTATCTTGAGTACAATTTTAACATTCATATCCACTCGATAGATCGACTGAGAAAGATTAAGATGAAGAAGTACCGTTATTCGATCGGTATGAAATTCACATTTATCACCGTAATATTGCGGCGGACAGAAGCAAGCGATTGAACCATTATTCATGTGTACACCAACACCTCGATTGCACCAATATGCAATTGGCTCTGATTTGATATCTGGTGACGCTGTTGCTGCTTGAGTACTGTTTGCCGTAGAATTCAAATCGGTCTCTAGTTTACTAATGTTAGCATCAGCTGGAAATCCGAGCAATCGAAGTTTATTATTTGTATTTTTGGCTCCGAATTCTTTGTCTTTACGATAAGACACACTAATTAGTTTCGACTCTTTTTCATATTCACACATATATTCATCTTTACCGAACGAACATTCTAGAATTCGATTGCATCGGCCACGTTTCACACATGTACCATTGAAACAAACAGAATCCACGAAAATATCGCAAGTAGGCGAATTTTGCCGAATATCACACCAAAATCGATCATCCGAGTTTATCGTGCATCGACTTCCTGAACAGTGATCCCAATATGGAATGCATTGATTACTTGATTGACATTTGAAATTATATCCAAGCATTGTTAACTGATCACAATGCGTTATGGTATTACGTTCGTGAATGGCTCCATAGCAGTCGACATGATTATCCCCAATTTTCTGTCGGCTAATGCAAGGTCGATTATATGTTAAGTTATCCCATGGATTTGAACTATTGACATGAAAACATGGAAATTCCATTGTCAGATTAGAAATTGACGAAAATGGCGATGTTCTATATAAATCGATAGATTTATTTGCCAGCTTAGAATATGAAACTAAACGTAGAGTTCGATCTGAGAGAAACGACGAGAGGAGATCAGTTTCATCGGATGCATCAAAACAATCCCATACACCATCTAATACCCATTCTGCTTCGATGCATTGTCCAGTGTTACATTTCCATTGTTCTTCTGGGCACACCCATGCATCGCTGCATTCGTTCACATTTTCATCTTCTTGGGAAGCTAAATTCCTGAATGTATTACAATAGCTACGAAATGGTATTCGAACTTGTTCAACGATTTCGTTCGTTCCGCTCAATATCCAAGATTTTTCAATGTATTCTCGAAGCATTCCACATTCATCCTTCCACAGTTTATTACACTTGACATCTATTAATTTTGCACTCGTACCAAACCAGCGCTCATCAAAAAAGTTTTTACAGTCATTTTGAAGATTTCCAAGAGCAGTTACACTTAAACACGTCGGTTGCTCAAAAGAACAACGGAAACGGTAACGTTGAACTTTTGAACATATTTTATCTAAAAGATAATCATTTGTTTCATCCATTTCATCGGTACAATCCATAAATCCATCTCTCATACGATAGATTGAAACACATTTGCCAGGTTTGCTGCATATAGTACGAGAGCTATACGGGCGATTGTTGAAAGTTAATGAATGAGAATAACAAGATTGATAATAGCTTTTATTACCGAATGAAGATCTATTATTTGCATAGCGACACAATGAATCTTCGATTCGAGGAAGTGTTGAATAGTTTGAAAATTGCGCACCAGGGATATCGATTAGCGTATCTTGGCATTTAATTGTTCCATTGATCCAAAAAAAATCTGGTGCAACCGAAGAAGCATTTCGTGTTCGATAATAGACAGATAAAATATAAGGCGCTAAGATTCCAGCTTTTGGAAATTGAATATCATAATAAGGACATGTTGTATTGAGTCTATCGATACAGGAATTATCAGTACACGAACAATTCTGTTCTGCTCCTTTTGATAAAATACATCTGAGAAGATATTGACATTCATCATGAATAGTACGATTGGTTACATTTACTTCTTCGTATCCAACATCTTCATAACATCGTCCATTAGGTAATGTCCACTTTTTCTTTACGTAATGTGTTTCACACATAAAGTATTGTTCACGTCGGTTTCGACATTGTGAATTGATTTGTGTCAATCTCTGAAATTGTAATCGATCAGGAATACATTGTCCATCACCACATGGCCATTGATTTCGTGGACAAATTCGATCATCACATTGAGCACTCGCTTCTTCTATTGGGCAATTTCCATCATCGTAATATTGAATTTCATCGCTCCAATCTAAACAATCAAATTCACCGTCGAGAAAATATTCCTCAGGAATACACATTCCATTCATGCATCGATACTCATCATTTTCACATTCATTAAATTCGAGCTTGTCGCAGTTATTTTCATCCAATCCTGACATACACTGTTGAGCAACCATCGTAAATATCTCGCCAATCCAAACACAATAGACCAAAATTACATTCCAGTGTCATGTAACAAATGATATCGCCGTATATTTGAGCATATTTTGGATGAAATCTTTTTAGTGAAACTGCTGAATTAAGTGTCTCTGCAAATGTGGTGCCAGTTGGTAGCAGATATTCGCAATTCTTTCCGAAAGATTGTGCGTTTATGCATTCGCATAAATATCCATCGAACTCATTCGGATGTTGCATGTAACGCAAGTATTGGTCCACTTTCTCAATACTTGAGTTCCATTTATGTAAGATAATGCTAATACTGATATTATCGGCATAAATTTCATCAAATGAATGAACGATTCCCTTGTTGTAGCGCTGTTTTGTGTCGCTGCTTCTATTTAAATTGATCATTTCCTTTGGACGGCGACAATAAAATAAACCATTATGAAGAATACAGTCATACAATTCAACTGAAGAGCTGTCTACTGTGTTGTAAACATAGACTGCAACATCAACGTAGAATAAACTAAATAGCTCAAGTACTAGACTTATTATTGCCATTAATACTGAAGCTTACAATCTTCTATTATGGATTTATCTTTAATTAGCATAGATAGATATTCTATAGCAAAAAATGAATAACAATTCTTGTGATATTAAATTATAAGAGTGTGCCTTTGTAGAAAGAGGCTCGATCAAATTTCATTGTTGTCTGCCTGTTAATAATAGATGAAACGATCACGTAATTATTGTTAGACGAGCAATGCCAACGCCAATTATGCTCACTTGTTCCGGTGTTTTTTTGTTCATTCTGCGTATTCATAATCAGCCATTTGAAGTCAAACAAGAATTGCTGACAATTTTTCTTTTGCTTTGCTAAAATTTCACTCCCATGAGAATCAGTATTCTCTGAAAATCGTAAAAGGCTAGCTTGTGTGTAGGTAAAATGAAAGAAAGCGAACACCCACACTCTCAATTGATGAAAGCTAAACCTATGGTATTTGGAGAAATGTTTCGATTGTGACTCCAAATTCACGGAATCGGAATCCGATTTTTGAGTTACGACGAAGTTCGCTATTGTCGGCGAAATATTTGCTTTTCTTTCGTTCTGCACATGTCATGCGGCGGTAGTAGCTGCTACTTGAAAAAAAAGCGTAGAACGAACGATAAGAAAACATGTGACGCCGCACCATACTAACCAATATAATATTTTTCCATTAGAAATTTAAATTGTGCTTGCCAAAATACTGCCCGATATTATTGATTTAGTTTCATAAAAGAATAAAGAACTGAAAGTAAACAGGATATTGACGCACATCGGCGTCATGACTCATGAAAAACAATGAATCTATATGACGTTTTTCAATATACACTTCACAAATATATGTCGAAATAACGAAGTTTCTTATAATCTTGCTGTTTACTCGCTCCACGAGACCATGGTATATAAGAAGCAACGGATTGTAGACTAAAGGGCACAGTTGTTCCTCAATTGGATCCTACAATATGAACCAAATCGATTATACGACAACGTCACCACGCTTTTCAGTGACTAATAACAAAGAATTAGATGAAGGCTTAGCCTATTTGAATGAACATGGTTATGTTGTTATTAGTGATGTTATGAGTCAAGATGAAGTTAATATGAACAAAGAGTTATTATGGAAATTTATCGAAAACGTTTCTAATGGTACCATCAAACGTGATGATCCAGAAACATGGTCAAATCAATGGTAAATACATATTTTCTCAATTACATTTCTATGCAAAACAATGGAAATTTGATTTTTCTAGGCCATCTTTCAGTTCTCATGGTGTTATCAGTGGATTTGGTATTGGCCAATCAGAGTTTTTATGGAGTGTTCGATCGAATCGCCAAGTCAAAAATATTTTTGCCCGTTTATGGAATACGCGTCAATTGCTTGTATCATTCGATGGATGTGGTGTCTTTCGAGACTGGCGTTACAATTCGACTTGGAAAACAAGTGGCGGTTGGAATCATGTAGATCAAAATCCAAAATTGAAGCCCGACCGTTGTTGTGTTCAAGGTATTGTGTCATTGACTGATCAAAATGAACGAATAGGTGGTCTTATTGTTTATCCACGTACACATTTACGGTTTACTGAATTATGTGATGTAACCAAGAAATCGAACGATTTTGTTCAAGTACCTTCTGATCATGCGATTATGGATCAAGGACGAACACGTGGTAAACTTGTTCATTGTCGTGCGGGTGATCTTATCCTTTGGGATAGTCGCCTTATTCACTGTAATTCACCTGCTACTGCTATCGAGGAACGACGCCCAGACGAGCACGTTGACCTATTACGTATTGCTGTATATGTAAGTATGAGTCCAACGACATTCGTCCATGATCAAACACTTGATGAGTTTCGAGAAAAACGAAAACAAATGGTAGAAAATAACTACACTCTGACACACTGGAGTACTGAATTGGCTGTATCACGTAAGGTTTTTTTTTGATGAAACATAATCTTGATATAGTTTTTATCTCAAATTCTTTCAGTTGGCAATCATACTGACCTACCTAAATTATCATTGGATACGTTCGGTGCTTATCAAAAAGCTTTAATTTTCGGTACCAACGACGAGAATGATGAATGAACGAAATTTTACATTTTTTTTATTTGTGTAATTGTTTGTCTTGCATAATTATAAACTATATCTAATAAAAATTCGGATATTTTCACTATAAATTTTATAGCTCGTTAATAGTTTTGATCAAATAATGATTTCAGATCAAACTACGATGGATGTGGGTGTGAGTATAAGGTTGGATATCAATGAAAAATTTAATCCAAACCCACAGCCGAATAATTGTCGTCATAAGTATGATTTTAACTGTAGTGTCAGACTACATATTCTTGAGATTCAGAGGAATATAGCAAATAGGATCATAGGTCACTTGACCTGTATGAAGATGTCTTCTAAAAAGAGACGAAAGTGGTTTTCATTAGAATATTAAAATATGATATTCATAGTGGAAAAGTATCAGTATGCATGGTTCTATTTGAGTAAATACTGTTACTTTGAGATGATGAGCTATGCAAAGTTATTATTACACAAGACGATCGAAGATCTTTCTGTTTAACTATTGCTAATTTGTATGCCGCTCATGATCGTTTGGAAGTTATCAGCAGTTCTCTCAAAATTTCTGCTCACACTCTACTTTCTTTGTGTAGTCACGCATCTTAACGTTCTTCGCATCTTTTATTCACCGAACACTTATGTAACTTCCCATCGGTATATTTTTTTATGTTACTGTATCTTGCTATGCTCAGAGTATTCAATCAATTTTGTTCTATGAAATTGGAATAATCCAACTGCGGTTTGATGGACAGGTGCGCTAATGATTATTTGCTGAATATTATTTTCATTTCGATGCTTTTTTCGTTTACACAATTTGCACTTTGACGGTTATATTGAATATAATTTTCGAATGACGACTCCCTAAGGTGAAACATATTTATATATAATTTCAATCCGTCTGATTATATTTTCTCAATATTTTATTCAAAAAGAAAAATGCAAATATTACCTACAATAACTGTATCGTCTTGCCGAGCCAAAATGCAACTTGTTTGCGTACTCCTTGCTCAAGTGTTAGCTTATATTGCATTTAATATACCTACAGGCGGCATGCGTTTGATGTTGGTAATGCCGGTAGAATACAAGCTAGAATGCTCCGTTTCATTTTTTTACTATGCAGCAATAGTTATTTGTTTTATTCTATTGACTCGCATCAATCGAACGAAAACTCTAACAGAATTGAAAAAAATCATAACATCAATTAGTATTCGTTCGCAATTCGTTTCAATCAACTTCACGGCAGTGGTACATGAATCAAGAAATTTAGCTTAATTCTGATTTGTATTTTTTTTGTTCTCTATGGTGAATTGATCATTTAAGGTCATTTTTGAAGCTTTACAACGATGGCTTCTCGCATATGATTCTGCGAATCACAATCAATGCTAATAGTTTTTGCTTTTCGATTTCGTCAGTGATAAATAATCATGTCTAGGATACGAATGTGAACAAGAAGCACATTCATATTATTATCGGAATAATGCTTCCTAGGAACACACATGTATAGAGTATCAGTCAAAATTGAATCCATTTAGAGTTGTCTCCAGCAAAACTTGTTCTCGTTGTGATCCTGATATGCAAAGCGCCGGGTTCATTTATCCAAAACAATGAGTTTTTGTCTCTATCAGTGATTAATCGAGCCGTTCTCAAAATCTTTAGATGTCAATCTGCAGATGTTTGGATTGATCAAAAATATATTAGCAAGCTTCATCAATAAATCATCTTAAATTCAACAAAGGTGGCCGTCTTGCACCTAGACTAGTTCATATATTGAATAGAATGAATATGAAATGAGATTAAGGAGGAGTAATGTGTCGGTTGAGATATAGATGGCACGTTTATCTAGATGAATGTAATTTATCAATGAATACATATGCCTAGAAAACAAAATTCAATAGGCATACCTGCAAATGCTGAAAATATGTGGGACGGTTCATTATAATTATTACTAACTAGAACTGCTAAAGAGCATTTTATCTCCTTCCTTTACGTATATAAATATAATGACCGAGAGACGGCTAGATTACATTACTAAGAATAACTTTTATCATCGATTTATTAATCTTCAATTCTAGAAACTGCTCGTACAATTCAAAAATTAACTCGTATACACTGTACCATTATTCAACTTAGTCTCACGAAGAGACATTATGACTGATTCACTTGCAATAATATTATCAAGAATCATTTTGCCTCTTATTATTGTTATTGTTATTGTAGACAATGCTCTTAATATTATTATACTGAGTCGACCCACTTTGCAGAAACATGCATGTTCCAGTTATTCTCTTGCACTAGGCTTCAATAATCTCTTTTGTTCTATCTTTCTTATTTATTCTTTACTGGGTAGCGTCTATCAAATATACGCACAAAATAATTCACTTTTTTTGTTGAAATTTCTGTATACTATCCAGGCTCTATTGCCATTCATTTCAGTCAACTAAACTGTTATTGGCGCATTCGATCGATTTTGTGCGAGTTCAACAAATGGTCATCTACGTAACTGGAGTAATCCAATTGTAGCTCGACGGGCAATTTTCATTATGATTTTATTTTGGTGTCTATTTCACACCAACACTCTTGTTTTGTGCGATTTACGTTTTCATGATTATCTTGGATGTGGTATTTCGAACAAACGCTGTTTTCAATCAAATATATGTCATTCTAGAAACTATATTCTTCATTATATTAGCACCGTGCAGTATGGCATTGTTCGACATGTTGACGATCTTTAGTACGAAGAGAGCGCGATTACTTCCGACAGTCAAAGCATCCTATCGTCGCACTGACGGTCTACTTATTCGCATGCTCCGTTTACAAGTGGCTTCTTATGTTGTTCTTAATATACCTCATGATAGAGTTACCGATAGGGTATCGACCATCACCCAGCTTTATGTTTGTCTTAGCAGTTGCTGATTTTCCCTTCGCTTTTTTTCTATGCTGCACCATTTTTTCTCTTCATTCTGTCAGCTCGCGTTTACAGGGAAATATTCCTTCAAATTTTATATAGAGTATTACGTATCAATGACAGCATTCGAGTTAATGCAACATCAATGACAAACGGTTTTCAAATGTCAATGACTAATGGTTTTCAACCAACAGTCGCATATAAAAATATGATGATATTAGTACAAGAGTGAACTAACAGTGACCAAGTAACTTTTATGAAGTAAATATAATTTGATGTTGTAAATTTTACTGTAATATCTTCTGTTTTGCCACAGTTGTCCCTTAAATCGGTCAAGAAAATATATTGATCAAGTCGCGGAGCCCATTCACAAGGAACATTTGGTTGTATCATTAAATCTTTTTGCACACTTTTACTGAATTCATTCTCTTTTTCTTGAAGTATGAAAAAGAATTGTTTAATAGATGGCCATCAGCTGATGTAACAAGTGGTACTCTATACATGCGTCCGTTAAATTGTGCTTCTTTTTAACAGGTGCTTCTGTTGTTCATGCACCAGTATAAGAAAGAGTCTTTGCTGGCGCGTATTCTTGCTAACAAGGACAGTGATCACTATTTTAAATTCGATGAGAAGCATAATTTGATATCACAGTTCTTTTAATTTCGATCCGTTTTTGAACATCTAAGATATTCGTATCTATATTGCATTAAGACAAAGAAATTTAAAGTTTAATTACCATTTAAAGTGCCGGCATTTCTATTTGCTTTAATTCGAGTAACAATTTTATTATATGACTGTGAGTCAAACCATGCAAAGCCATACCTCGCCCTCAAGATATGTTTAGTTGGCAGTATTTATTTTTAAATTATTCAAGTTATTTCATCGTTCGAAGGAAGTCTAATTGTTTTACAGTAGATTTTGCACATCTGCTGCAGTCGCCCAATTGTCACATGACTCACCGATACAAATAGACTATAGTCTCTCACACGACTCAGTTGAAAAGAAGCCATTTCATTAGTTACTAAATACAAGTGTTTTTTTTTCTTATTTTTATTACTTTGACATTTAAATGTTGGATTAAGAAAAGAATAGACTCTAAATCCTAGTTATATTTTACGAACAATACAATTAGAAGTAGGTAACAACAACGAAATGTCTATTCAGGTAATAAAAAAAACAGATTCTAGAAAACATAATTCAAAGAGATATTGCTTTTAGACAAATCGCGCCGAACCTAGTTCTCCTAATGCTCATACAGATTTCACATGTAATCAAGAGCAACAGCTAAGCTCAATTAGCAGATCAATTGAAGAAATGAATTCGGACAAAAATGAAACATTGCCTAACGAAAAGAAAGCCCTCAAACGACATCTCGGTCTATTTTCTGGAATCTCGTTCATACTTGGCACGATCATTGGTGAATAGGGTGTATTGATTGCAAACTATTTTTGTTTGGCATATTTTTTGTGTCTCAGGTTCGGGAATATTTATTTCGCCAAAAGGTGTTCTAAAACAGACAGAATCGATAGGATTATGTTTGGTAGTATGGGGATTATGTGGTCTCATATCTATATTGGGTGAGATTTTGAGTTATAAAAAGTTAATCTTTTTCCTCCGATACATATTTTTATTATAGGTGCATTATGCTATGCAGAAATAGGCACAGTTATACCGCTGAGTGGTTCCGAATTAGCTTATATGCGAGAAGGTAATGTTGCAATTGTTAGGAGTATTTTATTTTGAATACGTGAAAAAGCAACTTGCATTTTCTTTGAATGCGTCTTATGTTTAAAAGCAATTAAAATAAATCTTTTGAGAGCATCCATTGCATCATACGTTTTATTAATATTCGTTCAAAATTTTGAATAAAGAAACCATTAAGAAATCGAGATAAAATTATTAAGATGAATAAGCAGATAGAAAAAAAACAGAAAATAAAAAGTATGATTCATTTCCCCTCAATAAATATTTTTCTCGTGCTTTCTTTTTCGTCAAGGAACCTGTTTCTTTATCGGGCTTTCCTCAGCGTTTTTGGAATATCTGCGTATTTTCATGAGCATCATCTATCATACAGATCATTTTGAAGATAGTAAAAGAACGAGTGAGTTTATTCCACATGAAAAATCTTCATATGTCTATTTTTCTTGTGCCTAAATTTATTGCAGTACCATACATAAGTTCATCAATGAAAGACAAGAGACATAACAGGAGAAGCGAGAAATGCACCGACTTGTCTGTCGAAATAGAATACAGAGCTATAGTAGTTACTATTATGGAAGAAGGCAAAAACAAAATAAAATGGTTACAATCGGTACGGCTTGTAAATTATGCTTGAAGAGAATGAAACTGTACGCATGCGAAAGATGTGAGTTTTGAAAAGCACCGTACGATTTATTGTTACATTGAAAAAAACATTTAGCACAATTCTTACTTCAGTATCATGTGTTTGTTAATCTTTCTGACTTATTGAAGGGAATCTTTTAATCAATAAAGACTCATTTTATTCATTTGTAAATCACATTGTTTTCTAAAACCATTTGTTTTTTCTCCTTGTATTCAAATACATTCTACTGCCCTATAATTGTATGACTATCTCGAGCATGTAGTTATATTTAAGTGATATATTTCTGAGTTTCATAGGACGAAAAGTTGATATATAATTTAGAAATATTGTGTTCCATAAAAGGGGGATTTCGCTAAAAATAAGAATGTGATATTAGTATAATAGCTCATCTTTTGTCACAACGAAAGGACGGTACATATATTAACTTCTTTCCAGTACTAGAATGCTATAGGTCGCATTTAAAGATATTAATTACACTCGATCGATGTTTTTCAATAACGTTTAAAAATGGAAAAAATGCACCGGGATTTAATATAGTCCATTCAACTGAATAAATAGCTTTTCTTTTGTAAAATGTTACGTTGTAACAGTGTTTCGCATAATTTTTTCTCACCGAAAGTTTATCACCAATTGATCTATAAACTAGGAATCGGATCCGTTCATGCTCGAACTGGTGATATACTTGCTTTTATCGTCAATTGGGCGAATACATTCATTCTTCTGCCATCAACTACTGCTATTCTTTCTTTAACATTCGGAACATATTTCCTGTCGGGAGTCACGAATAGTAAATATCAAATTATCTATTTATCTTTGTTTTTTAGTTAATCAACATAGGTCCTAGTCCACCGATAAGATTCATCAAAATGTTGGCAATCTTTGTAATCGGTTTGTTAATTGATTCACTTTTATTTCTTTTTCTCTTCTACACGAAAATGCATGACGACTTAGGAATCCTTGGTACTGTAAATGGAATTAGTGTGACGGCATCGAATAGACTAAATATTATTTTTGTTATATCCAAAACGGTGACAATTTTAGCAATTGTAATAGGCGGTCTCGTACGCATTGGGCAAGGTTTTTGAAGACCTATAGAAAAGAATAAGAAACACAACTCTCTAAGGAATTCTTTTATTTTGATTAGGTTATACTGAAAACTTAAAAACTGGCTTTGATGGTAATTGCAATTATTTTTTTTATTCAAAGATTGATAATTTGTTTCACGATTATTCACACTAAAATAGGTACAACAAGCAATCCATTAAGTATTTCACTTGCTTTCTATTCAGGCCTTTGGGCATACGGTGGATGGGCAAGTTTGAATTCGGTGACCGAAGAGCTTAAAAACCCGAAAAGGTAATCATATTTAATAAAAAAAGAAAAGAATGATTTATACCAATATCATTGATTATCTGACATGCTTTATAGAAATTTGTGGCTGTCAATTGTGGTGGCTCTTTCATCAGTAATTGTCCTATATCTTCTCACGAACATATCCTATTTTACAGTGATGAACACAGCTGAATTGCTAAGTTCTGATGCTGTAGCTATGGTAAATATCAATCTAACTAGCTACCTGAATGAATAATATATACTTTGATGACATTCTCACCAATTTTACAGTTGAACCTATTGAATTCAATAGTAGCAAATAAGCTACAAACGTTTTCTAGTCTATCTCTCACATAGTGGGAAGAAAACGAGACCCAGAAACTTTCCTCGTAATTACTGTTTCGAATAACAAAGTATTTTCTGCAGTTTCTCACCTGAATCTAACGGGTTGCTCTTATCTAACCTCTCTTGTTGGTCAAACTTTCGAAGAAATAGATTTTGTGCTAAATATTTCGATATTTCTCGTTGCTATTATTTTTACGGTACGGACACTGAAAAATGTTGCCGTTTGAAAAAGCAACAAATGAAGATGTAACTTTCACAATTTACAAGGCTAATCGATAATAGTAGTTATGTTGTGAATAGCGGCGTTAGCCATGCAACGGAATTGTCACCACTGCACCGCCGAAATCTGAAAGAAAAAAAATCGTTTTTTCCTATATACGTTAATGTTTACACGAGGGAATTTCTTCTTAACTCTTTCAGTTATTTATATGTTGGAAAAGCTAATAATCAACGTCTGAAAAAGTAGAAGTGCGAAGCGCTTTTATTAATATTGATAGCTTCAATTTGATTTGAGACGCAAACAGTATTATAAATCAATTATCGGTAAATCATCGAGTGATAGGAACTCATTAGTACACTAAACCAAAACAAAATTACGCGCTCTATCTGCATTCTCCAAACCGCTATTACTAATGACTAAAGCTGGCAAGCTTTCTTATATCTTGCTACACATCAATAAAAACTAGCTTACTTTTGAGCCGCTAGATCTTCTAATTTTGTACATAGTTGAATATTAATTTATTACTGCGTTCTTTATTTCCTACATTTATTGTCTTGATCAAATTAATTTTGGAAAAAATAGTTATTTCACTCAAGCTTTTGAGGCTATATTTATCATGTAAAGAATTATTCAGTTTCGAACTTTCTAATCACTATATCAGTGAAGAATCCAAGCTATTGCTGAAGAACATACTACGTATCTAGTTGAGAAAACAACCCAGTCATAGCTCCAACGTCCGATTTCAATCTGACTTGTTAGTAGAGTAAAGTGTTCTGTGGAAAAGTTCGATACTAAAAGAACGAAGACCAGTAAAAACCAAACCCTGCTATGAGTTTTCACCGTTCATAAGTATCCATCGAAAGAATATAGTTCAAGACCAAAAATAATTTAACACATAGAGGTATTCTCTCGAGAGTTACCATCGTTTCCCTATGAGAATGCTAAAATTGAAAGCTCTCTTCAAGTTATTTTTAGAACCAACAATCAATAGAGAAGTTTTAAAACTCATGGATTTGTATCTGTATTGTTTATTGATAACCTCATAAGTCTATCCGATAAGCATTTCTTATACAGGTCACTTAGAGCAAATCCGCGTGGAAAATTATAGTTGAGACGCGGTATATCAATAGAAGCATGAATACACATCTACCAGAAGTAGATGATAAGACCTTCTATCAAAAGTAAGTTCTCATATTCACTAGGAATCATTTTTGTCCTACTAAATGTAATTTTCTTGTCTTATTAAACCATGTAAAGTTTAAAAAATTTTAAAAGCCCATCATACATAATAAACACTTAACAAAAAGTAACTAGAAAGCGACATTTGCTTTTAATATATTGTTATGAAAAAACTGAAAATTGTCTTGTGTGCCATTTTTATATAATTTTTCTACACCATGACTACTGATGCACTGCTGATTCTCATATTCAATCGGAACTCATATGACATATAGATGCTAAGGCATCACAGCGTGAATCTTGACCACAATATGGATCTAGATCTCTGAAGTCGATCTGGTTTCATCATGCAACAGAAAGAAATTCGAACTCAGCCCAGTAATCCATTCATTATTTACTAGAACACTGTATTAGTATTTTGACTAATCTGTGAGTAACTTCTTTAGGAAATCTTTCACTTTGTCACTCACATTTTCTGACTGACAGAAGCAAGAGATGCATCCGTCGTTAGACCCTGGCTTATACGAGTCACGAATTTAACTATTCACTTACGTAATTATGTTGAATCTTTCCTTTTATAAATGTTTTTAGACATGGGGAGAAGCTGTGTTAGGTCCCGCTGTTCGTGTATTGACGATTTTGGTTTCGTTTAGTGCATTGGGCAGTGCCAATGCAAAAATTTATACTTCTGGTCGTTATTTTATGGTCGGCGCACGTTATGGATACTTACCTGAAATGTTTTCTTGCATTCAAAAACAACGATTAACACCATTACCGAGTATTGTACTTATGGTTTGTATGGCATGAATCTATTAATTCTTTTAGACGTATTTATTTGTTACCTTTATATTTTTAAGACTATTCTCAGTATTATCTATTGTATTCCCAGTAATATTGGGAATTTAATCGGATTTGTCAGTTTCGTTTCTTGGATGTTTTTTGGGTTGACATTTCTTGCCACAATATTCTGTAAATTTACCAAAGCTAAAGCCGATCGAGTTATTAAAGTATACTTATTTTTAATTTCTATAGAATGTAAACGAGAAGATGTGCCTTTTTTTTTTCATAGGTACCAATACCTGTAATAATTTTTATGATATTAGTTTCTATCTATCTTGTTATTGCACCTGTTATATCCAGTCCAAATATTGGATATCTTGTTGCGCTCATTATTCTGCTTGTCGGCTTGGTATTCTACTATTTGTTTGTTTTTCGTAAAATACAGCTAAAAGTGATGAGTAAGTTTATTTATTATTTAGTAGCTTTCGCTGAGTTCACTCGAAATTTAATTTTTTTTCAGAGAAAATCAATATGTTTCTTCTAGAACTTTTTCATTTAACAATGTCGACAGTCAACACTGAAGAATAGTTCAATTTTGTTGAATAAACTATTTACTATGCTAGAAAAATAATTAACGGACTGCATTGGTTATTGTTCAGAGGATACACTATTAAAATTTTAACAGAGATTTTGTGCAAACCGCACTATATCCAATTCAATTCTTACAAGTCACTTCATCGGAGCCGCGCCCAGATTTTTGGCAAAGCTGTTCAATCGATAGTTTTAGATATTCGTGAAATTTAGCCAAATTTTCAGATCTAATTGATTCTTATTTATTGAGATATGATCATCAGATTAATACAACCCAAAATAGTCTTCTACTGATTTTAAACACTTTTTATTAAATGTTTGTTTGAAATGTCGTTGGGATATCTCCTCACAAGCACGCGATAGAATTTTGAAATCGATTATTCAAGTATTCTATCGAATACTATCCGATTCGTGATGAGCTGTTCCTATAATTTTCAGCTCAATGCTACTCTACTTATAACGTAGGCTCAAAGGTAGGTTATCTTAGTGATTGGCGCTCGTCAAATCAGCTTGATAGAATTTGCTCAACATTTTTCTATAAGACTACCCACTTGGCATTACTTGCGCATATAGTCAAATGTTTTGTATCCTGAATTTTGACCCGGCAAACATTATTTCAGTATGGCATCTTATTTGTTATTGTACAGGACACAGGACTTCAGGCATATTCGACAAAATTAGAAAATAAAAGTCTTTTGATCTGAAACTTTCACCAGCTATACATCTCAAAGTTACCAGTCATTTATATCGTGTTCAACTCCAACGATAAAACTTCCATCATATCTTGATTTTGTTTTAGATAGATATATTTATGACTGTGAAGATTTAGAGTAGCAAAATAATTGTTTTATTGGATTTCGTAATATTCATATGATTTAATAGTTAGTCTATATATCATTCGGCGGCGAATTGAAAAATGAACAGAACTGTATATCATCTGATGAGCTAAAACTAAAAATGGTTATTAATAATAGAAACATATTCTATCTAAGAGATTGTGCACAAGAATTTTTGAACGGGGATGGCGATTATTGTACTTAATGGAGTGGCTTACTTTTGCACAAAAGCTTCCTCATTACTTGAAGTTTCCTCTTTTAGGAACAAAGTTAAATATATAGACTTGATGAATAAGTTGTCATGACAATATGATGACTCGAATATTAACACTAAAAATAGCTTTTCAATTATTTCATAAAGAAATTGAGTGAACTATTAAAATGAATAGAAAGTACGTTGGATACAAAATTCTCATGTACTTTACTTTTTTTCCTAAGGGCAGCGTAGGATGTGAGTGCACTCGAAAGAAAAGAAAGTATTAAACCACACACCAACAACCACACTCGTCCTAGTGTTTTAACACAATATTTCAATCACAAAACGATTTCTGAACATGTGTCGCCACTACCCAATGTACATTTAACTTTATCTTCCATGAAACAAATCTATTGTTACTATAAAAGTTTCTGAAAAAAATTAGCTAAGATGCAATTACTAGAAAACATTATTTAATTCTGCTAAATTTACACAATCTATGTCGCAATAAACGACCAATGAGAGAAAACTTGAAATTCAATCGAAAAAATGTTTATTTGTATCTATGAAGTTTCAGAACCCTCCTAGGATTGGACCAGTGTTGTGAACAGGATCCTTCTAGGGTTAAAAAAAAATTTCAAAAATTCTATCAAGTTTATCATTTACTCTTGAAGAGGATTTCAACAAGGTCCTGTAAAGGCTTTCCAGTTTTTTACTAGAGATCTCTTTATAGAATTAAAGAGTGTGGGGTATGGATGCGGGGATGTACATCTCTAAAGAAGATCATACTTACGTTAGAGGTGTAAGCCGACCCCTCGGTTGGCGGCGGCGGTTTACACCTCTAATCATACGTCACCGGTGGTGCATGACCACTTCCTCCGCTGGGGAAGCCGCATCTCTAAATTTCGAGATATGAGACACTGCTCGAACTAGTGCATGTTGTAGAGCAAGTTTCGCTATATCGAACTGCTAGTGCCGCTATTCTGGTGAGTTCTGACTCACACATGAAATGTCTTCAAATACTATGCCTCACTACTAGTTTACAAAGTACCCTCGTAGTCCGGAAAAGTTCTTCAATATTACTTTAATTCCTATGGGCTCTGATGCAGTTTTTCACAAGGATTTTGAATATGTGATTGTTTTTAAAATCTGAGTGAAAAAGTAAGATTTTCATCACTTTTTCGAAAAAAATCCTTTTTCATTTGATGGAAAAAGAAAAAGTACACTTTTTGCATTTGGCCTTTATCTTTGCGAAAATAGAATTTATTTTGAAAACGTTTATTACCAAAATGATCAGCGAAAAGTTCTCTGCAAACTCTGTAACTTTGAATGGATTCTGGCTTGGCCGCCGGATTGGCTGGCGATTTCCGGTGGAATGAACCTAAAATTAATTTTTTCAATTCTGAAAATTCCAGCAGGTCAAATTTCTGGATCTGACCGAACTTGAGTTGGCTGAATCTCCACCAGACCACTTCAGGGTAGTCCCCTCTTAATTTAAGATTATGATCAGCACGTGCTCGGCTAATAAATAGCCACGAAATAATCTTGAAAAAATAGTATGATAATAGACAAGTTTCTTATGATTTGCCTAGTTGTTTATACAGAAGTACACGATTTACTGCCGTGTGCTTTGCTGCCGTTGTAAACAATTGTTTACATATAGATTTTTTTATTTTTAGGAATTTTTAGGAGAGTTTTTCTGTGGTACATTATATGATTATCTTAGATAATTCTAATGATTACAATAGAAAAGCTATTTAGATTTTCTCTCATAAGTTTTGCTTTTATCTCAAGGAATCGTAAAAATATATTAAAATCTAACTATAGTTTGTAATCAATTTAATATATTGAAAAGAAATTATTCATTTTCTATCTCAATGGTTTATTTCTCATATGAAATGTTCGTTAAATCATGCTTATGGTTGTCTATAGTTCGTAATTGAATAAAAAGATTTAACGAAAAGTTTATTTGTTATGTCAAAAGTTCGGGAAATTACATTGAAATGTAACTATAGTTGGTAGTGTACTTCATTGCTTAAGAATTTTTTAAAATTCTCTAGCTCAAAGGTTTATTTTTCATGTCAAATGTTCGTAAAAATGTATTCAAGTCTATCAATAGTTAGTAATCGAATACGTAAATTGAAAAAGAGGTATTTTTTAGCTCAAAGAGTTGTTTATTTTTTTAAAATGATTGCAAATGTTTGTTAATTTAAGTATATAGTTCGCGTGTTATTTTTACTCCAATCTAATAATCTGATTTAAATTTTAAATATTCCTAGGATTCTCTAAAAATCGTACAAAATTAGATACGTCAGAAAAGTCTTAATTTCACGAAACGAACCATTAACGTTATGTTTCTTATTTATTAATCGTCTATACTGTGATCATTAGTGTATTTGAACTGTAATTCATACAACTTACTGAGTAAGTGGTTAGGTGAACGTAAGTAATAATTTTATTATATATAACATGTAAAATTATTCGAGCAAGAGGCATATTAATATTGGTTTGAGTAGTTATGTTAATGAAAGAAAGCGGAAAGGCGCGCTTTATCAAATTGTTTCATTATTGGTAATTACAGAGAAAAATATGCTATTGTGCAGTTGAGGTTTATTGTATTTTACCAAAAAAATAAAGAAATATTAATCTATACATGATTGAAATATCATGAACATGACACTAATAAAGCTTACAGACAGAGAGAAGTTATATCAACTTTGTCGATTGATATTTTAGAAATAGCAGTAGTTGGTTATATAATATTTATTTATCTTGATGTTTTTATTGTAGCGACTGGATGTGTTATTAGTTGAACTAGGTAGGAACGTATAATTCTCAATTTTTAGTCTGATTTAATAAAAGAAGATGAAACGCGAAGTGTTCAAAGGAAAGCAGAATTATTTTAATGCTTAATTATAAGAAAGTTTTAAAATGATTTTATTAGCACTATCATATATTAAATAATTATAAAATGTTCAATAAATAATAATGGTATTTCTTTTTGATGATTTTATTAGATTTTTTATTTCTAATTTTTGAGGATAGTTAGAAAAGGGTGTGCGTGTGGGTATGTTGTGAATGTATGTGCAGGTTCAGCGAATACCGATAACCACACCCACACCCTCAAGATATTCATTTAATAGGCTACTTAGACGAAAACATTATTGTTTTATTTGAAAGAATTTTCACCAGCTGAACTCATATAATCAAAAGCATAATTCATTCTGTTTATTGAATTCGGACAAGAAAAACAATAATAAATTTGATTATACTATAAATCCATAACCATAAATAATTAATGAGAAATCGTCAACAAAATTTTTAAAATGAAAATGTATTTTCTCTTAAATTAATCAGTCAAATATAAATATAAAAGTATATCTTAAGCATTTTTGTTTTTAAAATTATACATTTGTAATGATCCAACGATAAATGATAATATAAATATTGAGTTCAAGAAAGCTTTTATGTAAAAAACAATAAACTACTATAAAATATTGAATACACAATTTTAATGATATAATGTTATCATCAATGGATTTAAGAATCAATTCGTTTACAATAAATGTCTTCATTGCATATAAAACATTATAGAAGTTTCATAGATTAATATAAAAAAAAGATCAATTTAGAAACTAAATTTTTCTACAAAGAACGCTAAATAAATAAAATTTATTCAGTATTATTTACATCTATGACCATTTATAAGATGGATCTAATCTATTATATAATTACTGTTACTCCTTTTTACATTAACAGTATTCCATTAAATAAATTATATATGTACAATGGTTTGCAAAAAAACTTTGAACAATCTCACAACATAAAGATTTTATGTTTTTTAGATTCTCTTGAGCCTTTGTTTTGCGGTCATTGTAGATTTACACTAAGTAGATTATCTACGAAAAATACTCATATATTTGATTGGTTTCTATTTTGCAGTTCTGTAATAATAACCTGATATAGCCAAGACAACCAGTCTAAAATCACATCTAATTTTCTAATTACATTATTGGAACATCAGAGTTTGTTCTAATAAGAAAATCTACCGATATACAAAGATAACATTGCCTACAATTAGATGCCAAATTAAAAATCTCAGAACTCAATGCTTTTGGGAATATTCAGCAACTAATGGTCGAAAAAAATTTGATTAATACCAAATACAGCTAAAAATTAGGTCCATTTATTCGAGAAAATAATGAACTACTATAAAACAATTGACTGAAAAATGGCGCGAACAATGTAAATTAACGGTTTCCACGAGTTCAATCTCGCGCTATTTGAATCGCCTTAAAGATGAACATTACAAAACTTTATAATCAAAATTGACTAACAGAAAAAAGATAGATGTTCCTTGGTTATTGAAAAGAAAGCAGAATGAATCAAATATTGGATCAGATATTCTGAGACTGTAAACTGATATGTATTAAATATAGAAACATTTTTTTGGAAGCATTTAAAAAAGGCGTTAATATACGCTACCCAGGTCGATCAAAACGGACCACCGTAAACCGGCGTAACATTACCGTAAACGGTCGTTTTGCAGCGTATTCCGTCGTAAAACGGCCGCTTTAAGCCGAATTAAGGCGTTTTAACAGGGGCAGTATTACGTCCAAACACGGACACCGTATATCAGCCGTAACACCTCGTAAAGCCGGCGTAACATTATCGTATTCCATAGAACATGCGGCCGTATTACTACCCCTGTTATACGGGGAAAATACGGCACGTAAAACGGGCCGTATTTGTATCGTATACGACCGTTTACTGATCGTTTTCTTCGACCGGGGTAAAAATTCGCTCCAAGTTTTTTTGCAAACCATTGTATATTGTTTTAGTTTGCATTTTCTTTTCAGGCTCGATAATACCACTATCCAATACTATTATGTCATTAAATGTCATATTATCAATGATAAAATACATTACGCCCAAATGAAACGTCATTTAATGCTTTGCTTTATTCCGATCAATCAAAGTTTATTCAAAAGATTATATTATATGAACATGACACCATTATGCATAACTTTCTAATTTTTTACAATACATATCAATTCATTATGTCATGCATTTTTGCATATATATGTGAGATTATTAATTAGTATCAATTTCCTTTCAAATAAAAATATTATTCACACCCAACAGAAACATTTTTCATTTATCGTTATACTAACAATTAAAAAAATCAGTGCATTCTTCAGTTTGTCTTATATATTCGTACACTTTCGTCCAAGAAAAAAAGGAATAAATACGTCTATATCAAAGATAATAATTTATTTACGTCGATGTTTTTTTGTCAGTTACTGCTTAGAAATGATTTCTAAATCGAATATCAATATCTACGGTATTCTTTATAGCGCTTTAATATTGAATAAGAATTACGATGTTCAGAATGTTTGGCATTCAAATTACGAAATTCAATTTGAAAATAAATAAGTATCTGATATTATTGTGCTTTATAACTCGTTGTGTATTCCCGTAGAAAGAGCAGCTGGTGGGAAAGGCGGATAAAAGATTAATAATTAACAATAAAGAAAAAAACAGTTGAATAAGATTGTTGTTTATTAAAATTGCGTATAAGCAAAGCGCGCCTTTTAAAGATTGTTTACGGCAATAAATCGTACGGCAGTAAATCGCACGGCAGTAAATCGCACGGCAGTAAATTGCACGGCAGTAAATTGCACGGCAGTAAATCGCACGGCAGCAAATCGATGAAACGATTTAGAAGAAGCCGTGCGTGCAGAAAAAACTGCTCAGTGAACAGTCGCTACACAGAACGCGACAAATATAGGATACCCCGCAGAGCTCTCTTCAGTATGATTACTCAGAATTCTCGAAGCACTTATATCGGATACCTTGTTAAGGCTTTCTCAGTATATGGGTACTCTGAACTCATTACATGCTCTCGGGTATTCATACATACAGAGTAACGTTTAAGGTGCACAATACAGTGTGCGATACACATGAAGCAATTACATATGTCATATGATTGCTACTTTGAAAATAAACTGGTGACTCTGCATGCATGATGTTTACGCAACGACAAAAGTACTGCCATTTCTAGCATAGAGCAAAGTTCAGGACATTTTCTCTATCGGACGTTCGTATGCATATTTATCTTAAATGTTGGCGCTAAAAAGTCTGACTACGTTACACACGCAGTTTGTTTTTAATAGCGTGTGTTTTCGGGCAGTTTCATATTTTCATTAATAATTATATTAAACAAAGCTAGCAGCTACGAAATCAAAACAATTTCTTGAAGACGTGAGTGGAACAATATTTGTTTTATTCTTTTGCGCCATACCCGAAATATAATGCTTAATTAACACTTGTAGAACTGCTGGCAAGTTGATAAACAATAATTCAGCAGAATAATTGATCTGTGAAATACGGTACAAAAGCAACTTGATAACNCTGACTACGTCACACACGCAGTTTGTTTTTAATAGCGTGTGCTTTCGGGCAGTTTCATATTTTCATTAATAATTATATTAGACAAAGCTAGCAGCTACGAAATCAAAACAATTTCTTGAAGACGTGAGTGGAACAATATTTGTTTTATTCTTTTGCGCCATACCCGAAATATAGTGCTTAATTAACACTTGTAGAACTGCTGGCAAGTTGATAAACAATAATTCAGCAGAATAATTGATCTGTGAAATACGGTACAAAAGCAACTTGATAACTTTTTCAAACGATTCAAGAACATGAAAACGCGTTGTCGTTGGATGTTGTTGCTGATCAAAAAAGGCATACTTCATTTTGACAAACAATTGGCACTTTATTGAAGTATATAGCTTATGCCACAGACACATGGCAGATAGACAAACAGAATGGGTGTGGTTCTCTAGAGTATTAGATTTTGATATGCTAGCTTCGTTCGGACTCGTGGTTAATATGATCGATGTGGGTAGAGCTCTCATTTACAAGTAGAATGAATTTGTTTTCCAAATTTTTATTCCTCACATATTGCATTGAAAACTTTCTTAATTGTAAATGTACTTTTCACATATATTTTCAAGCACTTTTTATTTCTCTATTTTTCTGTCACAAACTCACACTCAAAATGGTGAGCGTCTATTTTTACATTGAATCCTCTCACTGTTTCTTATATGCAATAAAATAAAAACACATTCAAGCGAAATTCATAAAGCGAGAAAAAAATTTTAGACAGTAAAAAAATTGTTAGAGAGTTGAATAAACACGAACGCGTATAAATTCGCTAGTGTGGCCCATTGATAGTTTCATTCATACACGTAATAGAGCAACAGCAATAACTGCTGAAATGTTGCAATGCAAAATTTATTTTGCAACAGCGATCTTCCTCTTGTTGACTCTCAAATCGACAAGTAAGTTTTGCCAAAGTTAAATCTTTGTATCATTATTCTTCTGTCCAGGCGGTCAAACATGTTCGTACATGTGGGATCCAATATTCGAAGTCAACGCGCCCAATCTACCTCAAATGTGCCCAGGTAGATTGTTTTGATTCTCTTTTGCTCAATTTTCTTTCTCTCTGAAATAGTGAGCACAACGAGCGGATTATCATGCACTTTTCCGTTCAACTATGGTGGGGTAAGTACTGAACAAATGAACATCTTGATATTTAAGGAGCGAACAGATACTCTCTCGCCGTCACGATTAAAATCAAGTGCTAACTTGTACCAAACTATGATTAAAGAAGATACATTTCAGAATAGAAGGCATACTTAACGTAGGATCTACTGGATTTATACGATATGAGTATATGCCAAAAACCAAAAAAATAGTGGATCTTCATACAATAAATTTTGGTAGGGAAAAGATAGAGACTTGAGATTATCACCGTTCGAAAGAGTCTTTTTATTGCATCATGTCATATATTATTCAACAATATTTTCTTGGATGCTAAGTGCCTGTCAGTGATACGCGACGATTGAGAACTGTTCCCGTAATACTTGCGGTACCGAACCTTGCTCGTATAAAAAATATAGAACTCGAATGTTCTACCCATTTGTCCGAAAAATTGCTGAAAACTTTCTCTGGGTAAATGGGTGAGAATTTGACGATAACTAATGGCGGGACCTCTCAAACAGCTAGATTACTTTTTAGCCAACACTATATTTATTCGATTCGTTGTAGTAAAAAATTAAAAGCCTAGAAAAAATTCGTTCTCTCAATCTTCTTGCTTCGAATATCATATGGTCACTCAATTTTTCCGACAAAAAGTTGTGAAATATCTCTGATCACCCGGACAATCGAATTCTAATTTTCGCGTACGACAAATGCGAGCAAATTGTTTTTTTGCTTTATTCGTGTTTAGTTAACTGTTTCTTCAAAGCAAATGAATAACTGTTCACCACCCATACTATGGAATTAATTAAACTTGGCGGTATAAATAATAGGGAGATATAGTATTTCTGTAATTATTGAATCAATTAATATGAATAGGGAAAGTGATCAAGTTCATAGAATTAATTCATAAGACGCGAAAAGTAAAATTGAAACATCAATCCGATGAAAATAGGATGAAGCAGCTGAAATATAAGTATAAATAAATAAAAAATGAGTATTTGCATCATTTCGATAAGTTCTTAAACTAAAGGAAAGGCTTTCGTTAAGTCAATCAAAGAAGAAGATCACATTTTTCTCGGCGATTTTCGTTATCATTGGGACAAATTAGTTTGGTGTTGTGTAAAAAAAGGAAGCTTTGAATAAATAAAACCCTCACGCAGACTAATTTCTTGAGAAATTTCATTTATTTCAGTATTTCGCTCCCTGAACATTTTTGGTTCATAAGCTTATGAGAGCGCTAAAAACTGGGTTAAATTAATAATAACTTTTTTTTGAATGAATGTAATTGATTTTTTGTATCTTTTTCTGAAGAATGGGGGGTATAAAATCATTCATTGAATTTATCTGAATTTTTTTCGGATATTATCATATCAAATTTGAAGAGGACCTTTCTATCAGTGGCACAACGAGTATTTGAAGTGATTAGTTAAATTTATATCGAAATGATAAGAAGTTTTAAAAAATATTTTAAAAATTAAACAAATTTTATAATTGCAATATAAAAAATATCTATGAATCATTTTCACAATATCATCGAATGATTAATACAGATACGACTATTTATAGTAGTGGCACGTATGTTTATAATTTGAATAAAATCAATACTAGCTATCTGTTAGTTTTGTATTGATAATTATATAAAAAAGGATGGTTATCATTTTTTTCAATAAATTATATTTTTTCGCGCATTCCAATCTCAACTGAAATTCTCATGTCAACAGTGGCATATGAGGTATATATGGAAACTAGATTCATTGCATCCTTACGGAGTTCAGTTGAGGAAGAGTCAGCCACAAATTTTTGTTTCTCACAATAGTCATTTTCGTTGGTGTACCATCAATGTTTAACACACCAAGAAGCAATTTTCTTTTCATTCTATGTAATGCAGGATTCGTCTTTTTTAAGGCCTCCGCTACATGTGTAGAGTGCCATACAACGGTGCTATCTCGCTTGTCGGCTCAGAACAAAATGACTTCGAACTGTCAGTGTGGAACATCGATTGTTAGCAGCTAGTGCCGGGTTAGCATTAAAACTGAAAATAATGCATTGATTTACTTCTCAAGGAAAATTGATTAATAATAAATCTTTAGAATTAAAAGTAGTATCGGTGTTAGGAATGATAAATTAGTGAATAAATCCGCATTAAGTGTTTTCTTTATCATAATACACCAATGCATTCTTTTCATTTTTAATGCTAACCTCAGACTTCTATTAGCAACTGAGGAATTTTTCAGATAAAAACTGGAAACGTCCGTTTTTCTGAAATGCATCGGTTTAGAGCGTCTCTAGTAACCAAAGATAACAAAACCTGGCAAACGTCCTACTGTTTCTTAGTAATGGGAAAAGCGCTCAGGGAAGATAGAAAAACTAGCTCGACTCCCCGGGAGCCTTCTAAGCGATTCCATAGCTTTCCTTGAATTCTCATGAGCCGTAATACGTTTTTCATTGTTTTAAATAACGTAGTTTCTGATTATTGCAGAGAAATGGTTCATACTAAATGTAAATAATGAAGGCTAGTGGTGTATTTCTTCAATATAGTCGGTATGCAGCTGACACAATAAAGTATAACATGGTCAATTTCTAATTTCCAGCAACGACAAGGGTGTAGACTATTGGTGCCGGCTGATATCCACACTGAAACCCATACCCTCGATATCTTGATTATAATCTGCTATCTTCGCAAAACTAAAAACTACATTTCTTAGAATGCTGAATGAGTTATTCGCACCGTAAAAATTTCAGGGAAGATTCTGAAGTGTTTTAGAATTTCCTAACCCTTGTTTTTAATGTTGTCTAGTGCTTTGAATCCCGGTTTGCTAAGAAATGTAAAGGAAAGGAAGCCGCGAAGCTTCGACTTGAAACTTAGATCCACTACTTTCTTTGAAAATATACGGAAGTTTTACAAAAATGCCCATGGTATATTTCCTCAATCGTTAATAAGATTAGTACTTCTTCAAGAGACACAATCTTCATCGTCCATATGCAATCAAACGATTTAATTTACAGCATGCGTATTGTGAAACAGAATTCTGATATTTTCATTGATTTCATTTATAAAGACAAGTGTTTTTCTCAGGTTAACTATACAAGTTGTACTATCCAAGGTCCGAACAACGCAGATGTTCGACCACAGTGTGCCATATCAGTCGATGGTAACAATAGGGCTCTTACATGGTCGTTTTGCGTAGGTAAGTACTGATAAACTTGCTCGGGGCACTTGTTTGAATTTCGTGTTTCAATAAAAATATAATTATTCTTCTATTTGTCTAGTACCAACCGATGCTGTCATTTTCTACTCAACTGTCTCCAAAAATGGTTATTGGACAGAGAATAGCGGCAGTACGGAAGGCGCCACCATGCTTTGGATTTACGGCAATCGTTTTGCACAAAATGGCTTCAGTACAGTACCATCGACGACGAACAGGAATACTGTTAAATTGGTCAGCAATTATGCCGTGTACGATTGTGAAATGCATAATGATAAGGTGACCAATACACAATTGACCTGTTATACACCGGCCATGGCTCCCGGCGTCTATCAAATTCGAGCCTATGTCAATGGAAATCTGATTCCACTCTATCAGTACAGCAACCCACAACGAGCAACTTTTGTACCATTAGTTAGTCAAACGCCAACCATCACTGGCATTTCACCACAAACAGGTCCGCCACAAACGTTGATCTCATTGTCGGGTAATTTTCGAACGGCGTGCACTTCACGCGATGTCAATGGTTGTTCAATGGACGGTGATCCATTGATTTCTCGGTAAGGAATTGTTTTCAGATTTTTATCATTGAATTCTATATGCTAAATCAAAAATTTTTAGAGTCTACATGGGCGGCCATCTTTGCAATGTGATCAATCCGGTGACAAACACCTAGTAAGTTGTTTCGAACTTTGAATCATTCATTATCTGTTTACTAAATCTTTAATTAGCTACTCGAATGTAACAGATAACAATCTCAAATGTAGCTTTGAGGGAAACGAAATCGGTATGTATTCTATTAGAAGATCTTGTTCGAAATAAATATGAACGTATGTAAAGGTATATTTAATGTGAGCATGCTCGTCACTGAACAATATGGTCGTTCATCCATCAGTCCAAACTTGTATCGAGTGTCTGCTGCCGGCAATTTATACACATTCCAAAGCTATGCAGGTCTGCCTTGTGAATCACACGCCTGCATCTGCATTGAATCACACATATATTTTTCCTTATTTAGTCATCTCAAGTGTGTCGCCAAACACTGGCAGTTTGCAAGGTGGTACAACTCTGACCATCAATGGAGAGAATTTCTGTAACAACGCTCAATATCCTGTAGTAGTCAATGTTGGCGGTCAGCCATGCACGGTTCTGAATGCAAGCCTTACGACTATCCAGTGTCAAACACCTGTCGCTCCTGTGAACATTGCAAGTCAATATCATGGTAAATAGACTTTTTGAAACGTCAAACTTCTTATGGTTTCACATATTTACCTGACGACCTGAAATTAGAAGGTTGTCTCATTGGTTCGATTCTATTTTCGTGAATATTTCTACACTGTTCCAAACACGATATTGATTTTTCGAGCAGAACCATATGAATAATTTCTAATTGAATCGTTATATATTTTTGCGACAGCTCGTAGCTTCCGTTCGTCAATAACTATTTTTGTTATAGGTGGCCGTGGTGTTTACATATTTCGTCAGTCGGGTGCCATTGCTCAAGTAAGTGTCAATATTAGCATGAATGCAAACAACTAGCTACTTAAACGTTTTTTTACAATTTGAAATCCTTTTAATCTGATTGATCAACTGATCAAAAGGCTATTCATGAAAAAGAGATTTATTCAATTGAAACTCTGTATCGTAAAAATGACTTTGATTAATTTCGATTGTGCAATTTTGAATGATTTCCTAAATATTTACACTGAAAAAAAAATAAGTACTCTACAAAACTTAACAAGGCTCCGAGATTTGCAACGAATTCGAAACCCTTTTGCGATGTCGTACGGAACCTTCAAAGTTCCGTATAGTCTCACGAAATCTGTGTCGGAGTCTCCGATATCTTTAAGGGTTTTGTGAGACTTTACGAAACCCTTGAAGAACCTCGAAGGTTTTGTATGATAAAGAAAAATGGTTTCGAATTCGTTGCAAATCTCGGAACCCTTTTAAGTTTCGTAGAATGCTTATTTTTTTTTCAGTGTAGTATAGAACTTAATAGCTTGATCATAGAAACTATTAAATGGAAAATATTAGCACGATTGACTACAATATAGAAAAGTGGTGAGCTTCTAACTATACCGCTTATTCTTAAAAAAGATGGTTGAAAGTGGCAAATTTTCTTCTGAAGTCAAACTTTCTGCAAGCTTCAACCCAAACCCTGACAAAGCTCTGATAATACTTTACAAAACGTCGTTACAGACCATACAATGCCTTTTATTGGTAAAAATAACTGCATCAAAATACTGAAAATTGCTGCTTCAGCTGCTACTGGTATTTCGGCCAAAAATATATCTAAATTATCCGTCTTGATTTTTTGACAGGATTTTGAGTAAAATCGTACTATAATGATCAAATTTATTGTTACATGGGTCTATTCGACATGTCGATGTAAAATTGCATATCTCGTCGAGAGCTGTTCTAAATTAGATATAATTGAAAGTGAATGGTAGGCTTCACGCTATTAAAGAAGGTGAATATTTTTGTAGGTATCTATATGTCAAATACATTAATTAACATTGTTTCTCAGTAAGAAAAGAAAAAGAAAAGAAAGCGATTCAACTTGATACTTATTTTAAATTAGATGAGCTTTAAAAAGATAAAACAGTTGTAAATGTCTAATTCGAACGGTAATGGATTTCTAGCATCATAGTTGATTATAAAAGTGGTTAGAAACTCGATTTCGGGAGGAGTGTATTTATTCGACTAACGATTAGACATGCTCCATTACCAATACCAACCAATACCGTATCGGTATCGTGACATGCATACTAGCGACGTCCATCGCTTTTGATAAAATTTTCTTACTTCATTTTGAGTAGATAAGTATTTTCTGCTATTCTGTCCTATTAAAGGGTACATTGGCCGCTTCCAGTCCACCGTATCCCAGTGTTGGTGCCACTCAGACATGGTCAGATGACGCAATGTATGTGTCACAGTCCTCATCAGATGAGACAGTGTGGCTCATTGGCTTTTTGCGTATTCCTAAAGCGGCGAATTTTACATTCACTTTACAAACAAACGGCAATGGAGCTCTGTTCTTAAGTAGCAATGATAGCCCTGCGAACGTTGTCAAAATTGCTGATGTTACAAACAATCAATCGAATACAGAATTACTACAAGGCAATATGGAGTGAGTATACCGTCTGAAGAAAAGCGACATTTATGAGTGTACGTTTGTCTTTAGCTATTACCTCTTGTGTGTGGGCTCTCGACTCGGTGGCAATCTTGTCTTGTCAGTTGAAGCACGCATGCACGAAACAACACTAACAGCAACAACGTCACGCTTGGTTCTCAACGAAATTCAAAGTATCAGCGTCATCGCAACTGTCGTTGCTGAAGAGCAGGTACGTAATTATATTGATTATATTCATGTATGTTAGACAGAAATTCGAAGATTTGTTATTTTTGTAGCGAATTTTCTATTCAACCAATGCGCCGAGCAACGGAACATCAGAAGTACAATCGATCCAAGCCGGCATATCTACATTTCAAATTGGCTTTCGCGGTGCCTATACAGGTTTATCTATTTATATATGTCCATGTCCTTGATATTTACCTCTCTTTCTTTCTATCAGCTCTACTCACTGGACAACCCACAACGGATGTTGTTGAAGCAGCTCTAAATGATTTGCCAACTATTTATCCACACACGGTCACTGTCACAGCAACAAGCACTCTCTATATAATTACATTTCCGTCTGAGATGGGTAATGTTCCACTAGTGACTTGCATATCAACATCAGGAAACGCACCTGTGATAAACGAAACTGTACAAGGCGTTGCATCTAATACTGCAATTGCATTTTCATTGAACGGAATGACAACAGATTATATCGATTTTACTACCAACGTGACGCAAGCGAACTTGATGGCACAATTTAATAAATTATTTTCAATTCTATGTCCGATTTCGATCAACAATGCACAAGCAACACAATCGATTGTCTATCTGCAAGATTTCGAAACAGGCTGTGTGTTTGACGAAACCAATATTCGAAGGAATGCATTCTGTGGCCAATGTTCACTAACGAGCAATACTCTGGTTACTGGGAATACAAGAGGTGGCAATTACTTGTGTTTTGCTTACAAGATTTCGAATAGCTATGTCACTCAAGTTGATGTAGGTGTATATCTCAATGGTGATATAACAACAAAATATTGGCCATCAATTCCATTCACACCAATAGCCGATGGAGTTTGGCATTATACATGCATCGATGTCTTTTCAACACTGAGTTCGCAATCAAGTACATACTCGTCGGCATCATCAATTGTTCTTAATTATGCAGCACTCAGTGAAAATATTCAACAAGGCATATCCATTGATGCTGTTACTGTGAGAACTGCATTGCCAATCGGTTATGAACCTCAATCATTGCACCCGATTGATCAAACAAATATATCATCGTGTGTCTTTCCATTCATCTATAATGGTCAGAGCTATTCGGCATGTACACTTGGCAATAACGAAATACCCATTTGTCTCGATCGTCAAAATAACACGAATCAATGTCAAAGTACATCGATTGAAGGTGCCCGTCGTCTCTACCCGGAACACCAATTAGTCTACAATACACTACAAGTCGCATACACACCTAGCACAAGCACGATTAATGTGTCATTCCGATACGGTGATTGTTCGACCCCATCGCTCATTCAATCTTTGCCGAGTACCGTAAGTCATCATATGACCCACTCCGGCATGCGTATTTCTATTATTTCTAGAGTGCGACATCGTCAATTGTTACAACAGCATCCAATGCCACTAGTGGGACGTTCGATCTTGTCTTCAATGGACAAACTTATTCGTCAATTCCAGTCAATATTGCTACATCCGATTTGGCCGTTCTACTTCAATCATCACCTGATTTTGGTTTTTTGAGTGTGACACGTTCACGTGACTGCACAGGCTATTTGTATTTGATTGAATGGGTAGCTAATGGAGGTCAAAAATCGGCTATTTCAATTGCCAATGTAACTGTCACACCGTCCAGCGCAACTGTCACAGCTTCGATTGTACAGCAAGGTGGAGTTCTATACAGACCATTACCTGGTGATATGACTCGTACATATAACATAAATCCTCAGGTATGAATAGCTACGGTTTCTTTCTGATAAAGCATGTACCTTATTTTAAAGGTCGAAGTTTTGGTGGGTGGTTATCCGTCACAGTGTGTGGGCAATGGTACTTGTGACTTTCGATGGTTGATCAGTCAAACTCCGTCGATATCGTCGATTTCTCAAAACAGTATGACCGTGACAATTACTGGTACAGGATTTAGTGCAACAGCTCTGGAAAATACAGTATTGATTGGATCAACAGGTTCATGCACAGTAACAATGGCCTCGATAACATCGATAACGTGTACAATTGGTGATGCTCCATCGGGCAGCTATGGTGTGAACATTAATGTACTCGGCAAGGGTTTAGCAACAAACAATAGAAATTTAACCATCAATGTGCCACTTCGGATCACATCTTTTTCGCCAAATCAAGGCGGAGGAGGTAAGCAGATTGAAAATACTTTTCATATTTTTAAATGCTTTTCATTTTATATACAGGTGGAGGTTACATATTAACAGTAGATGGCACCGGTTTCTCATTAGCTGCTACGGTCACTGTTGATGGTAACACCTGTATGAATCCTCAAGTGACCAACTTCTCGTCGATCACATGCACTGTACCGGCCACAACAGCATTAAACAATTATCAAGCGACTATCACTGTTATCAATCTTTCGAATACGGTTAGTGCATCATCACAGTTCACTTACAATGTAACTAATACGCCCAACATCTTGTCTACAAGTCCCAGTGTCTTTACGGTAGCTGGTGGCCTATGCAACATTTCTGGTACACTCTTTGGTAATGGGTTGCCCACCGTAACCATCGGTTCAACCCAGGCAACTGTCCTATCATCATCGCCGACCAATATTATTGTGATGTTACCTCCGTTGGTACCAGGTATCTATGCAGTTATGATCCTTACAGCAAACGGTTACGCTCGCCCACCAATTCAAATTGAATATCGTTTATATGTTCAGCAAGTGTCTCCGCAAGTTGGTTCATTGTACGGTGGCACTGATGTCTACGTGCAAGGTCAAGGTTTTGACAATACAACAAGTGTGAACTTTGTTGGCAATAATGTTTCCGTCCCTTGTACTGTGATATCTTTCCAAGCAACTCAAATTCATTGTCAAACAACGGCTGCCGCTCCTCAAGTCACTATCACATCGAACGGCGTTGATCCAGTCAATGGAGCTGGCTTTGCATGGTCGCCACAATACGCAACTGTGCAAGTAGGTGCTTTCGTCCAATGGCAATGGGGTTCATCGGCTCTTTTATCGTCAATTACTTACAAAGTACAGCAAGTAAGTAACGGATATAGCACAACTCCATTGATGAACGGTTTCGATTCTGGCAATGCATCAGCCTCTGGTAAGAAAAATGAATGAATGAATGAGATGGATATCATGGTTGATCTTTTTTTTTATTTATAAAGGTACTTTCTCGTATCAATTTCAAACACCTGGCATTTATTACTACTGGTCGACACCAGTCGATCAATCTGGCTTGATTTCTCTACGAGGTGTCATTAACGTAGTGGCTGCTCAATCACAGACGCTCGCGGTTCAGGTCACATCGCACTCAGTTACAGGTGAACAATAGAGTCTACTTTCTGCAAAAATAAAAGACTTAAATGTTGATGTTAGAAAATAGCGTAATAACTTGAAGTTGAGTGATTCATTCTGAATATTTGTAATTGCTTAAGAGTGTTGCTCGCTAGCACGTAGCTAGTAAAAGTTGAATGACTTGTTAATATTCAATTCGAGCTTACATTATTGTCACAAAGAAAAGATCTTACCATATGATATTGAAAATAGTTAACAATTTGTCTTGCAATTTTCCGAAAGGTATCTATCAGTTAAGAGCAATCATATGACAGCCTAGAATATTCTCTAGAAACCACGCAATCCTTAAATAAATTTTGTGTATTCTATCTAGCCATTATATATTGAGATATTGGAGCCGTTGTTAATATTTGTTGTATCCATTAAAATTAAATTTAAAAGTTTTCGGCTAACTGAATTCTTTTATTTACAATAGCTCAATCATGTATATTTCCATTTACTTTCAATTCTGTCACTTACGCGTCGTGCACTACAATCAATGATACTCAACAATGGTGTTCACCATCGCCGGTCTACACTGGTCAGCGACTCTATTGTACACCATCAAGTAAGTTGTTCTATTTACAACAGTAGTCAATATTCTTTGATATGCAGCTTCGGTACCTGTTTCTTCGTGTGGCGTGAGCTCCGTGATCAATCCAAGTACATGCTCACAAACAGTACCTACTACCAACCCATTGCTATTTCTATTTACGCCATGCTCAATTGGTACCGTTACTTCTATTTCACCAGTACAAGGTGTTGCAGAAACAGCAATCACTATCACAGGAACAAATTTTGGTACAAACAATTGCGAAAACCAAGTTTTTATTGGATCAATATATCAATGTCCGATCACGAGTGTCTCATCAACACAGATCGTGTGTCAAATTGGATCCAATTCATCACTCGATGCCAGCACAATACAAAATATCAGCGTTGCACGCGATCAACAAGGTTTTCTAATCAATAACGGACTGCTGCAGTTTCAATTCCAAGCATCGGTTACGAATTTTTCACCGAATCAAGGTCGCTTATTTTACTGACTTGTCAACAATAATAGAGTATTTTTTCTCTTCATCCATTTAGGCTCAATTCTGGGTGGTACTCAAGTGACCATTAATGGCAACGGCTTCACGCCTGCTGATACTCGAATCATTATCGGCCGTATTGATTACACAAGCCAGTCAACAATTACCTATTCTCAAATCATCTTTACCACTCCATCAGTGCCGTCAAATCTTTATATAAACCAAGCTATCCCTGTGACCATCTTGATAGGTACAAATCGAGCCATCTGTTCGTCAGCAACATGCACGTTTCAATGGTCAACAAGTGATACACCGTTTGTTGATTCTGTCACTCCAACGGCGATCACCGGCACACAAATTTTGACACTGACTGGCCGAAATTTGGCGGCCAATCCTACAGCAGCAATACCCTCTAATACCCATGTGACAATCAATGGAACTTCGTGTAATGTAACATCGATCACAAATTCGACTATTTTATGTCAAATATCTGGTGTTGCAGCTGGCAATTATTCAATTCTCGTATCTATTGACGGTATCTAGTAGTTTTTGGAAGCAAATATTATAACGATACATTTTTAGGTGTCGGAAATGCTGTTTCGGCAGCTAGGCTCATATCGACGGCGGCTCTTTCAAGTGTGTCACCAATGACAATTGGTACCAACGGTGATGTTCTTCTGACAATCAATGGCAACGGATTTTCAAGCAATATCAATAATGTTCAAGTCAATGTTGGTTCAAGCTCTTGTTCTATTGTGCAAGCCACGCAAAATCAAATTCAATGCATCGCTCCGGCTCGCGGTTCCAACGGATCTCCGGCTGCCATTAGTGTCATTTCGAATGGTATCTCGTTTCCGAGTACTCTTTCATTAACATACAGTACAACAATTACGCCAACGATCTCATCTGTCAGTCCCACATCCGGAAGTGCCTCTCAATTGTTGACCATTACAGGAACGAACTTTGTATCTAATGAAACTAGTGTTGTTGTGGGCAATGTACCGTGTGCAATTTCCAGCGTATCGACGACTTCAATTACATGTACAGTAGGTTCGAGTCCAGCCGGAAGTCAACCAGTGATCGTACAAGTCACATCCGCTGGCAATTCGAATTCAAACGTTCAATTTCAATATGCTCTACAGGTTAACAGCGTGACACCGACGCAAGGCAGTTACGGTGGTGGTCAATTGTTGACCATTGTCGGCGATGGGTTCGACGGATCGAATTTGGCCATTACTCTGTGTAGTCAAGCGTGTCAATCGATCACAGTACTGTCGAATACTCAAGTGACATGCGTCACTCCTGCGGCGACAGCTTCCACATCTAATACGATATGTAGTTTGACAGTGTCGATCGGTAATGCCACACACAGTGTCTCGTATACCTATTCAGCCAGTTTGACGGCTCGTGTAACATTCGTGAGCCCAACACGAGGTGGAACAGGTGGTGGAACTACATTAACAATAACTGGAACGAACTTTCCGTAAGTTTCATCGTTCTTAAATAAATCAATTTATCTCTAATCATCTGAATATTACAGCACAGCGTTGGGTGCAATATCTGTAAGCATTGCGGGCGTCTCATGCAACGTACAATCGGTCTCTCAAACAGTTGTGATCTGTTTCACTGGCAGCTATTCGGCAACAACTATTCAAGCGCCTGTCATTGTCTCGATGACCAATGCTGGCATTGCAGCGGGATCAGTTCAATTTCAATACATCAATCTTTGGTCAAGCCCATGGACATGGGGTGGCAATCCACCACCTGAAGCCGGTGAGCTCGTCGTAATCGATGGTGGCAATACGGTCTATTTCGACACAACAACACCTATTCTCAAAGCAATTGTCATTGACAACGCTTCCGTAATCTTTGATGACAATCAAGATGTTGCATTGAATGTTGAATACATATTGATTGTGAACAATGGCCTTTTCCAAGTCGGCACAGAGTCAAATCCATTTCAGCATCAAGCTATTATTACGATGTACGGTCAATTACGATCGATTGAATTGCCAATCTGTATGTCATCTTGTTAACAAAATGAGCACACTTTTAGCATATGAATTTTGTTTTTCTTTCTAGATGGTGCGAAAGTGTTAGCTCTACGCCAGGGTAAAATCGATATGCACGGCATCGATTATGGTCAAACATGGACACAGCTAGGACAAACTGCTAACAGTGGAGACTCACAAATTACACTTCGTCAAGCAATGCGCTGGCCTATAGGCAGTCAAATCATTATTCCAACAACAGGCGATTATGAAAGTCAAGCAGAAAGTGAAGTACGTACAATAACTGCTCAATCAAGTAATGGACTCATATTGACATTGGACGCACCGCTGAATTTTACACATTTGGGGGTGTCGCGAAATATTGGTTCTTTAACGGTAAATGCTCGTGGTGAAGTCGGTCTCTTGTCTCACAACATTCTCTTTCAAGGTTAGTCATTCCACAAAACGTTCAATTTGAAATAGTATATACGAGAATATTTTTAGGTTCGGTGACTCAAACATGGAATCAAGTCATTCAACCGTGCCCAGTCGGATTCAATCCAGGTAGATGAATTGTTTTGTTGATGAACAAATAAAACATTTTCTGTTGCTTTATAGATCAATTTGCTGTTCAATCATGCTTCCTTGGCCGATACGGCCAGGAAATTGGTTCAGATCAATTCGGTGCCACAATCATGGCTAGTGGTGCAAATAGTTCCGACAACACTCAAGACGTTATTCTCCGCTTGTCGAACATCGAGGTAAGCCGAAATCACAAATCATCATTCTCGATTGATAATTAATTCTCTTTGAACTCGAAGATATTCAATGTTGGTCAAGCGTTTCGTCTCGGTCGATATCCAGTTCATTTTCATATGAATGGAAATATGAGCTTGTCCTATATTAAATCATCATCCGTCTATCAATCATACAATCGTGCCATCAATATACACGCTTCAAACTATGTCACCGTTGAAGACAATGTCATCTACAATATCATGTATGTCTATAGAGAAAATTTCCTACATTAAGCGTATAAATTCAAAAGTATGATGTAAAAGAGTATCACCCTTGAATAATCAGATCCTTAGTCGATTTTTCATCAATTTTTGATCCAAACGTATCCAAAAAAGATCAAAATTTCTTCGATGATTATAATTAGTTTCGATTAATGTCGATAAAAAATTCTGCAGAAAACATCGTTTTTAATCGATTTTCATCTGATTATTACGCTCAGTTTCTTTACATGGGTAACGACCACTATTCTCATAGATTATAGACTTTTACTTATCTGTACGCCGCACACAAACTCTCTCGCTCTAGAGCAGATCTCTGAGGCAACCGAATGGTACAAAATTCTACTTAGGATCCACTGTTTCGGGTTAGACGTTTAGAAACACTGAGCTACTCCTTTTGTAATCTCATCCTATATGGGTGGCTTGTTAAGAACCTTGTAGTCTGTTAAACATCTCAAATCATGTCGGAATTAGATCCTAGACCACATACAACTATAGCTCAGTTGTCTACACTGTAAAAAAAAAGAGTAGAATAATAAACCCTTGTCCTTTCTACAAATCATGTTAAACCCTTGAAGGGTTTATGACAACGCCATAAACCCTTAAAGGGTTTATGAAACGAAGGGTATATGAAAAAAAGATGATACAAGAACAAAAAGGGTTTATTAATCTGAGATTTAAGGAGAAGGGTATATGATTTTATCTTCAAGGGTATTTTAATATGCGGTTTCAATAAAAGGGTTTATTACTTTCGTACTAAGGGTATTTTATTCTACGGTCTCGAGAAAAGGGTTTATTACTTACTTAAAAAGGGTATTTTATTCTACGGTCTCGAGAAAAGGGTTTATTACTTACTTAAAAAGGGTATTTTATTCTACGGTGAGGGATTTACGGGGATTTATTGTTCTACTCCATCATCAAAAGGGTTTTTTATTCTTCGTTCAAAGGATTACACTTTTTCAACTGATATATATATATATATATATATACCATGAAAATTTCTCACAGGACACTTCAAACAATTTGATATAATAAACATGTTAATACAATCATTTTCTCACAATGCTGCCATTCATGCATCGATGCACTTTTCATTTCGTACCTGTTTCGTAAAACATAACGGTATGATAAAGAGGCGCTAATTTCTCTAATAAATTTTGAATCATTTCGAGCTAAACTTATACTTATAAAGGTTTTTAAAATAGATCAACAATTTTATAAAAGTATTAGAAATATATACGTTATAGATTTCTAAAAAAATAAGAAATATGTTAGAAAATTTTTGAGAAAATGGAGCAAAACGTTTTTAAATCTTTTTAAAAATCTTTTTGAGGAAATATATTTCAAAAACAAATTTTTCCTAATTTATTTAAATATGTAAAAAAATAATTTTTATTTCCAAAGAAATAATTTTTTAAATGCAAAATATTTTTTTGTATCTTTTTATGACAATTAAAAATGTAATAACAATTGTTCCGCTTAACTTTATATCATCTTCAGTTTCCTATAAAGTTTCGTTTGATTTAAGTAGCATTTCTTACTTCATATTGATATCATACGACTGACCGAATGGATAACATCTTGGACTATCAATCAATACATCAGATGATTGAACCTAGGACAACGCAGTAAGTTCCAAAATTTTAATCGGATAGATAAATTGCAAAAAAATACGTTGTGATGCGCATTGTAAACACAAACGAAAAAGAATCATAGTGTACTCATTTGTTTTTGGATTCTTTTTTCTGAAAGATGGTTAACGCGTTTTTTAAGGCGCTTGTCTGAATGGAGATTGTAATAAACCCTTTTTGGGTATAGGACAAAAGTAATAAACCCTCTTTTGGGTATGGAACAAGAGTAAAAAACCCTTTTTGGGTATGGAACAAAAGTAATAAACCCTTTTAGGGGTATGGGACAAAAGTAATATACCCTTTGAAGGGTTTATGAAAGTGCAACGTATCATAAACCCTTTAAGGGTATATTAATATACGGTTTTTATTTACAGTGGAGGACTTGCATTTGTAAGCATATTTATAAATGTAAAATTTTTCATGAACCTTGCGAAGGGTCCTAACGGGGTGGAAAATTTTGAGTCTTGCAGCAAAAATCTTTCTTGCTAGAATTTCTCCATTTAGAATGATAGAAAATTGAAACCTATTGAATAGATGCTATTCAATGGGGCAATCCTTTCATTGGCCGGAGATTTCTATGTCAGATATTTCTTTTGTATCGAAATGTTTCCCACACAGATCAAATTCTATGAGATTTTCGAAGCTAATTTTTTCCTATCAGTATCAGGAACTGGATTAAGTTGACGATTTTATTTGCAGTAGAATTTTTCCTGATGATAATATTTAGTTATATGATTTGGACGGGTGTAAAATTAAAGTTGGCCGCTAAGACAGATCATTTTAGGGGAGAATTTTTACTTTCCCCCTATACTTCAGTACTGTTCTATCAGAAATTAGTGATTATCCACTGGAAAAGAGCTTGAACCTGAGATTTCCTTGATATAGGCTATAATAAAAACGTGTGCACTTCCTTGCACCATGAGTTAGAAAGTTTTAAAATGTCCATGCAGAAATATAGTCAAAATCCGTTGATTCGAGAAATGTACTTGGCTAATTTTGAATCATCATTTTTTCTGTTAGTTCAGTTTGAGTAGACTATGCATGCGTATTGATTCCGTCACCAAATTGTTAATTTTCTCATAAGACAACTCTGAAGCATAAGGCTGAAGGAAAAATCCTCTCCCAACGCTATCTCTCTTAGTAGTCAATTTTAATTTGATACAGTTCCAAAGCATATAACTGAATATTAATTTCAAAGACGATGCTACTGCCTAGAATATCATTCATTCAATCTAGTTTTTTATTGGAGAATTTCAGGTGTCAACATGTCAAAAAAACTGATTTTTGTGGGAAAACTTTCGATGTAAACGAAATATCAGGCAAAGAACTTTTCGGTCACTGAAATGATCGTCTCATTGAATAGTATCTATTCTAAAGGTTTCACATTTCTATCATTCTAAGCGGAGAAATTGTAGGAATCAGATTTTGACTGCAAGACTCAGAACTGTTCACTCCCCTGATACCCCTTTACAATGTTTATAAAAAATGTACGCTTACTGATATACTAACAAATGCAAATCCTACAAACTCTGAAACTGTCATTTATTGCTAATGAGTCACTTCCAAGCAATTTGGAGAATGTGTGATGTTGAGAAAAAACATTTACTGCATTTTAGACTCAAAAGATAAATCGATTTCGAGGCTGTATCTATACTTCGCAAGTTGATTTTAATGTTAAATTGTACACCTCAGTTAATGCAATCTGATCAGCAAATTCGGACTAAACTTGAGTTGCCATTATCCTAGAACAGTGAAGTGCAAAATCGAAATTTTGGAAAAAGAAGTATTTGCCCGAGCGGTCTCGTCCAAAATCTTTTCTAAAGGGAGCCGTATTTTTCAATGTAAAAAGGTCTTAATGGTATACGCATATTTGAATAAATAATTTCATGGTTCTATCATTTTCTAGTCAGGAGATATGAACTCCCAAAATAGGCCAAAAAACTGAGTTTTTACTCTAATACTGCAGTCCATAAAATATCAACGACTTAATTATTGTAGTCGAGATTTAAAAAAATATGCTGTATATTATGGTTTATGAATTCACAAGAATTTTCAGTTCAATCGTACTAGTCGTTCTTGAGATTAAGGCTCTTGAAAAATCTTGTCTGCCCATAATGACGTTTTCTGGTGGTATGGGAAAATTCGATGAACACTCAATACTCCATTTTTTTCAATCGATCTCTGCCTAAAATCATTTCAAAATTCCCATTATCACATATTTTGAAATTAGCGCGTTGGGGACTATCGATTGAGCAGGTCCTATAGCGATATGTCGTGGATTACGTAGACTAGCTCATTGATGAAAATTACTATGCTATATTGTTAATGAAAAACAATAAAAATACTGGTAGCTTTATATATAGTATATTTACTAGCATTTATAATGAATAATTTGCAGCAGCTCAAAGTCGCTCAAAGTACTTTAAAGTAGCCAGAGTTACTTCAAGTACAAAAGTAGGCCGTTTCCCTTTGAGTGCTGTTCTGATTTTGGTAGAAATATATCATGTGGATGGGATGACGGAACTCTTCAAAACTTGAAGAGGCTCAAATAGGAGCTATTTCCATGGGATGCAACTATTGTGCAAGATTTTAAAACGTTCAAAACAAGGTTAAATAAATTGAATGAGTATAATACTCAAATTTTCAAGAAGCTCAGAAAGCTACTACGTCGAGGAGACACGAATCAGAGCGTACCAATGAAATGTTTTTCTATTCCCCATTCCGACTGTCTTGGATCCAATGAAACCAGTATGGTCGATAACATGAGTCGCTTTGCCCCTTAGAAAGTTCTTCCATTTTAATTCCACTTCAATTTCAATTCTTCTATACGCTTCCTCATCAAGCATTTATAAAATCTTTTATTACTTGAATTATACTTTTTGTTCGAACATATATTTCGTGACATAGGTCTAAGAGCACAAGAATCGTAAAAAAATGTAATTCAGCCTTAATCAATGATAAAATTAAAATAATCTATGAGCCAGTCCATGTAGTTCACGACGAAAACATAGAGACCCTGCGCAATCAAGATCGTCAGATTCTGTTCAATTTAGAATATTTTGTAAAGGAAAGAGTTCTAGAAATTTTCATCGAAACTGTTTCAAAAAAAATGTAACCCTCGATATCGTATGACCATTTCCGGAAAACTCCTGAAACTGAATAATTAAGGCAGAAATGCTACCCTTACGGGTTATAGATCCATGTTGAATCTACAGTTAGATGCGTTTGAAAGTAATATTCATCGTATTTTTTTTATCAAATTACTAAGTTATTACATTTTATGACTCCTCTAATGTAGTCACACACGAACAGTTTTGATTACCTTTTTAATAGATCGATCTAAAGGTCTGAAATTCTTATTATAGATAAAATAGTCGAAGATGCCCCAGGTATAAAATTTCAACCACCTAAGTTATTAAGTTTGACCAGGGAAGTCCTCTTGAAAGCGATTTTTTGGAAAAAGTCGGGTTTTCACTCGATTTGTGAAGATAAGACGGGAAACGGTCGAATCTAGGATATTTCCATCAGTTTCTAGTTTTCAGATATAGAATCAATTATAATGATCACGGCTACATTTTACTTCTAAGCACATATTTGCTTCTAATATAACATACCAAGAAAACGCATTATCAGGCTGATACTATTTCTTGTTGGTTTAATTGATCTTGATTCATGTAATACTAGAGACTTGAAAATCAACAAGTAACGTTCATCGACATTGAAAGTCGATTCGCTGGGCCCTAGACTGGCAGTGCTGAGGAGAATAAATTCATGGACAGGACAGAAAATTGGTTTTTTGTGCCAACAGCTGGTGATGATATTTTCAAACAGACCTGTAACGGCAGTGGGAATAAGTGAAACAGATGTAAGAGTCAGACCAAAATTAAAGGCTTCAAGTAGCAGCACTAAGAGTGAAGACGAAAGGCGAACAGAATGGGACTCAAAGGTCCTTAAGGCGGGGAGAGGTTGAATCATACCTAGCCACAAAAATACATGGTTCAGAAATTTTGTGATGGGGAACTCAAAGTTCTGTAGGGAGACCAGCTAGCCCCTCCATTGAACCCATCTCCATAGCGGACTGTTTCACGTGATCATGACATGCATCCGAGCATGGTTTGTACCGTAACAATGCCCTTTGTGCCACAGAAATGGTCGTTTGTGTCAGTGTTACAGACAGACAGACAGGCACAGGTGAATTACGGTTTTTAGACCGTATCCTTTCAGTCTAGGGAATAAGAATGAGAAAAGCATTGTGAGTTAACATGACTATAATTGAAGATAAACGAACAAATTGTAGTTCATGAGAAAAAAGACCAAAATAGTACCATGAAGCTGGCCTACGTACATGTCCAATGTAAGAGTACGAAAGAATCATTGTAGTTGGAAGGGCTAAAACTAATGTTGTTGAATAGATACAGCAATTCACGGTGATAACACATTGAAAATCGCGAAAATTGTTGGAAATTTCACTTATATGTGGATTAGGGATATAATAGCTGTCAGATCAAATTAGACTTGTTACACCTCTAATCAACTCGAGGATCCTCTTCGAATGAATCTCGTGCCACTTAAACTTATTGAAATCAATTAGTAACTATATGATATGAACGATATTTGGCCAGTAAATAATATTAATTGAAGATGTATTTCTGTAGCTGTTTAACCTTACAACAAGTTTAATAAATAAAACATGTCCCTATTACAATTTAACCAATATCAGCTAGAAAAATGATTGAAAGATGATTTTTGAGAGCTACTACGAAAACTATTTGGCTACCTTGTGTAAAATAAGATGTACCGAATATACTAATGCTATGTAGTTCTTTTCTAATTTGAATATCAATTAGAAGACTCATTAAACATAAATACTGAACCTAAACGTAATTATATTGATATTCAAGACTAATTATTCTGGCTGTTACTTCTATACTTCGGATCGAAAGTTAGCTTTTGGATCGTTTTTTCGTCGACAGTATCTTGAGAGAGAAGCATATGTATTTTAGTGTTATGAAGAAATGAAATACTGAAAAGCAAAAACCTTTCGAGAATTTGAAAAGTACCAAACAAATAATCATCGAATTATTGCAGCTAGAATCCTTTCGAATTTATTAACAAAGCCAAACTGTCAGTAAAACGAGTCACTGGCTGATAAGCTGGAGAAGCTTTGAGCAATTACTGGACTGTATAGTGTCCTTTTACAATATGATTCATTAAAACGTGAGACTTTTACACGAATGTGCCCAATCATGGTTCTGTTGAAAATAGGCTACCACTTGATGCATTTCTAGTATCTTTGAAAAACCTAATGATAAACAATGTACTTCATTCCTACATAGCATAAATATCATAAATGATATACATGAATTATCACTCGATTGTAATTTATCTGCTACTAAAAATGATACTTCACCTTTAATTCCCTATTCCTCGAATGCAAAATAGAAAAGCTATAATAAGTGAAAATTATTCGACATCTCTAAATTTCTGATTTTTGATATTAACATATTAAACAAAAAAAGTAGAACTTCATGATGTTAATCAATATCCAAGATGTTGGTCTCCTTTATTTCAACATCATCTTTCATAAAATACCATTAATTACAAGCGACACAAGTGTGGAAATTTTCTTGAAAAAATAATAGTCAAATAAAAAGGAAGCTGAGTATTTTGAGTTAACTACACTGTAAAAAAAATAGGCTTTCCACCGAACCAAAAAAGGATCTGAGCGCGGGCACACGGCCAGATCCTTTTTAGGTTTCGTAGAAAAAAGGTTCCGTATGGAACTTCTTCTTGATAAATGGAAAAAATGGTTTCGTACACATGGTTCAGTACGAAACCTCTGTGAAATTCTGCTCAAAAGGTTTCGTACACATGGTTTCGTATGAAACTTTCCGGATCATACTCATCTGATGAGGAACCTCTTGGAAGTGATGCATGGTTTTCGAGTTGAGGTGCCGTACATATGGTCGATTTCAGTGAGATATGAAAAACCCCTGAAGGATGCCTTTTGTTAGTTCTTCCTTCGAAAGTTATCCTTACGTTATCAAAATTTCAGTGAAATGCCGAGGAAACCTTTGTAGACGTCGAATTGTTT
>CAJNYU010000776.1:9034-26727 GCA_905331475.1 Rotaria socialis | reverse complement strand
CTCTTTGTCGTTCAGTCAAGAATTTTGTCCTGTAAGTTCCTTCATTATGAATCATTTATATATAATATTTGTGTAATAAAAGATTTTTATCAAATAAATTGTTTCTTTTTGTCATTTACTACAGCTCAGGTCAAACAGTCCGGCCTGGAAACGGCCAGTTCTGGGTAGTTCCGTTGACTTTGTGGAAGCAGTGCTCCGGTTGGAAAATTTTCGGATGTTTTCTGGTGATATCCGATCAATTCCTGCCAGAGAGCACCGGAACTTGACAGGAATCCGCCGGAAAAGTTCGACCGTATTTTTGACCGGAATATTGCTTCCATGTTCCAGCGATTTCCCGTGTTTTCCTGCAGGATACGGTGACTTTCCCGCGTATTTCCTGGAGTATCCTACGCGGTCTGGTGGCCGGAATGTTCGACCTGGGAGCTTTCATGTAAACAAATTACTGTTATTATTGCGCGAAGATATTCAAAAGTTACCTGATCTCTTGTGGGATTGAAAAAGGTAGTAGCTATGTGAATTTATATTTAAAAATAATGTAGTAAAACCGAAATATGAGAGAATTGATCTAATAGTATTTGAAAATCAAGTTTTCCTGCAGCAAACATATTGATATATCGTCACTGTGTGATGGCGCTCTGTATTTTTCACTTATCAGTTTTTCAGGAGAAAACAAAAACGTAGTTCAATGAAGAATCATTTTCTCCATCTACTGATCCCAATGCTATATCTAGCCCCGTTCAAAACTCGCAGAACAATCGCGTAACACTTACTAGTGTTTTACTTTTTCCTCACTGCTTTATCGACTCACGGTCCTGTGGTTCATACCAAACAGAAAGGAAAGAAAGAAAGAAACAAGTAACGGTCGAGATAAGTTACATACAATTCCTACATACACTGGCAGCAGTGTCAATGTAATTCATGTTGTTGATAGCGCTCGTGTATTTACGAATTGTATGTAGCTTATCTCAACCGCAAGTAACAGACAAGCTTGTAGATGATAGGATGAAAATAAAGAGTTAATCAATCAGTATTTCGTACTACACACCTAGGCTAACTACATCTCTCAATAGTTTTTCAGGACCCTTCATCGTTGTCCGTGAAAAATCTTTATCCGCCAGAACCCATGTAAATCTACCCAGGAGAATCATTCCGACAGTAGGATCCTTTCGGATTCCGACCAGGGTTAGGCAGTGAATATACCGAATACCATATGTGTTTCAATAAAACCGACGAAATCTTATGGGATTCCTGGACATGGATCTACAGTTGGATCCTTGGTGTTGGATCCAATCGAATCCGATGTCGTATTTTAACGGAATCCAACTCTATCGAATCATCCTTGCGCTCTGATTGCTCAAATTCTTATTTGATCGTGAACAAGAAAATGATTTTTTCCGTCGGAACCGACAATAGGTCCGTGTCCAGGAATCCTATCGGATTCTGTGTGGGAGTAGAATCCCATAGGATTCCATAAGATCTGTTATAGGATTCATTCACCTGGGTATAGTCGCCCCGCCCGAAACCCCGTGCCTTTTATTGTTATTTCACCCGGCCCGCCGACCCCGCGGGATTCAACCCATGGATCGCACACCTCTGTTTCAGATAAGAAGAAAATGAGCTGTAATAAAGTATATAACAAATTTGTGAAAAATAATTGCTGATAAATGCTGAGTCTCTGAAAAATAGAAATACGTTCAGATATTTTTGGACGCCAGGTTTGTAATATGACATACCTCATTTGGAGTGTCAATTTGGTGTGTTCACTAAGATCGGGGGGAAATAACGAGTTTAATGGAGAGTGTTGTCACCCTATCATATAATAATACTCTATTTTGATGTTGCTTTTAGAAATCTAGTGGCGCTTGCTGCACTTTCAGCACCGTCGCAACACCTTCGGCACTTTTTCAGTATCATGTAATGAAATTTGGTTCTAAGATGCAGCACTTACCCCCTTGATCATCGTAGACTTTAACTTATTATAACACTAATATACAGTGGTGTGCAAAAAAAATTGCCGCTGTCCTTACGCGTTTTCTCGAGTCATTTCTCTGAAGAATATGAACGGATTCTTCTGAAACTTTTATATGCAGTCAAGGATGTGCTATAGATTGCAGTGAGAGAGAGACTTCTAAAAAAAGTACCTTTGGATACGGTGAGAGACATCGTGATTCGAGTGCCCACAATTTTCCAGTGTATCAACCGATCGCATTACGCTACCGCGACTAAGGCAATCTTCGAACTGAGAAAACTATCTTCCTAAACAAGGCCTCTACCCATAGTATCTAACGAAATGCAAATAACCTCCAACCACACGGGACTTTAGAAATAAACGCGAGATCACGATATGTAGAACTCCTGCCACAAATAGCGTTCCCATCCGATTGTCGCACTATCTCGATAATGGCTTTTCCAACCGACTTGAAATTTTCAGAGTAGATAGTCTTCTGCTAGTAGATAAAATTTTGTTCGAAGTGAACAAGTCTCAAATGTAATCTTCTGCGTCAAATAGAGATCCCACGTTGAGAAGGTAGTGATGCATTTCTTTCGCACCTTAAAAATCGAGAAGGCATCGTATTGAGCTGAAACTTTGGCTACACGATCTTGACCCAAAAAGAGATCCATGAATTCTCTCATTTTTCTCTAAACACGTCTTTTAGACTCGAACACAATCTATGTACATAGGCAAAACAGGCCTAAATAATTTTAGTGTAGCGATGAAGTTACAGTGATTACCTCTTTTTTGGCAGAGGGGAAAGAGAGCTAGCTACTGATTATTATATTTGTATACTCTGTTGTATGTATAGTTTATATATATATAAACTTTCAATATTCGTCGTGTTCACTAGGGTAACTTTATCAAATACTAACGGCAATTTTTTTTGCACACCACTGTATATCATCATATAGGCGTTATGAGATTAATTCAGTAGTAAAATTGATGTTTTCTGCAAGTGAACACATGAGAGACGATGGACGCTGGGCAATGAAAGTAGCTCTATTAATACAACATATGTATGGCATCTTATTCGGTAGAGACCGAGCGTATCTCTTCCAAATTATACTTACTCTCCGTCATCTAGTTAAAAGATTCTCGCGTACGACTTAAATCACAAAGTATTTTATCCAAAACTTCTATATTTCGCTCAATGACTCTTAATAAAATCTAACACCATGTAATAGACGATGAAATTCTGCATCTAACGCCAGTAGTTAGGGGATCACCACATGTGATGAAGTGAACCCGGACACAAATTACGGCTAAAACTGAAATTAAATGTCGAGTATATAGGCTTAAGGCCCTGTTTTTTTTACAGAATGACGTGATCTCAAATGAAAATTGTACCATTATCTAGAAAATAAAATTCTGCGCTCAACATAACCAAGACTAGAGAGTAAGCACAGGGCAGAAAAATAATCTGAACAAGAAGATATCGAATCTGATAGTAACGTTACTTAAGATATCGCTGTTTTATCTAATTGTTTTGCTCTATTCTTTACGCTGTGAATGTGGGTATACAGTGTGGTATGTATGTTGGTAAAAAGAGATTGTCGCCTACATCCCGCACCTCGCATCCTAGCCTACACCCACTCTCAAGCACACAAAAAGTTTCGATCATTCAGTCCAGAATCAAGCGAGTCGAAACGACGAGCGTTATTTGTTGGCACCATAAGCTAAAGTCTTATATGATTATTGCCTAGGCAATTTTCATAACCAAACGGTATATTCTATCAGTGTTTTAAAGGCACTTGAATAATACTCGTAAGAGAATTTTCAACTAGACAATAAATATATCGCATTTCGTGAAATATTTTGCAAAGCAGTTTGTTTCTGGGATTTATAATAAATTTTGCTTTTGTAGAAAACTATTAATGTAATGACTTTAGCTAGTTTATTGGCTAGTCTACCGATTGAAAACTTTTCTACATTGATAGATAACTGATAGCCTGGATAATTATTTGTTCAATTATTTTATGTATCTGACACAATAACAAGCATAAACAGTTATCATATTAAAAATTGAAGAAAAAAAATCAAGTTCAACGAGAAAACAGTAAGAACAAAAATAACAATAAACCGATCAATAATTAATAGCATTAGCAAAATCACATAATGCACAATTTGGATGGCGGTATGTAACACCAATAATATAATCACATTTATAAGTAAGGTGCGGGTAATTCAAAATTACAAAACCTCTTCTTTTTTATTTCAACATGCATCATTAGATTGCCTTTTTTACGGTGACCACGAATATCTACTTAGGTTTTCGATTTAACAAAATATTCGTGGAGAAAAATGCAAGATACTAAGAGGGTCTAAAAAATCAGCAAAAATGCTGCTGTTCAGCAAACAACGTTTATTTCCTTCCCGTTACACTTTTCTTTCTCACCAATATGACTTTCGAATTCCTCGTAGAAAAATGAGTAAGGAATGAAGTTATAAAATAGTAGATCTTTTAGATTTGAAGTTCGTTCAATGTTTCTACTTCATATGTTATCATATCCCTTTGGGTATTTATCATGGATATTTAAACAAAATATACGTTGTTATTGCATGATGCGTATATTGTTGACAATTGTAAAATCAAAACTGCAGTAACTGCGTCTAGTTTACAAACAATGCTGTCTCTACAGTAATATAGTTCACAAGATTCAATCGATCTTCAAAGTATTGATGAGTATAAGTGACAGATAGCAATCGTAATGAATTTTGCATTAAATACTTTATTCACTTGGATTACAGCTGGATGTTTACGCAAAAAGCTTGTTAGCGCAGCCATTAGACAGCTAAAATGTGCAACTCACGTAGAATTTTAGTCTAATTCTAGTGATACATAATATTTAAACTACTAAACCTATCCCAAATTATATTTGTTTTTCTCGAAAATCGATTGATAGAAAAATAATACCTCAGGGATTTTTCTTGGTTACTAACGTCTATAATAGGGATGAGTGGTTGAGTGAAAGATCGCAAAAAGCTCGCTTCTAAATTTACACTCGCTACCCAAGTGAGCAAAAAAATAGGGAGGACGGGCGACATGACTAGTCCAAAAAGTCTGCTATACCCGTCAAGTCTAGTCTAATACGTCTTCCATATCTATTGTGACTAGTCCGTATNAATAGGGATGAGTGGTTGAGTGAAAGATCGCAAAAAGCTCGCTTCTAAATTTACACTCGCTATTTTTAAGCAAAGAATATCGTGGATATTATATTTTTATTCTAATATTCAATGAAAATGTATGGAAATTGTGGAAGATTCACATTTCTTACCTTTTGATGTGTGTTTCAACGTTCCAGAGAAAAACAAAAATATTTTGAATTTTGGCTTTTAGCATGAGTCAATAGAGACTTTCTATGATATCATAATTACCAATATTATGGGCAGCCAATTTAATGTTATACGTACATTAGATATATAAAAGAAGAGTGCATATTATACCTGAGTCAAAAAACATTTTTTTTATCAGCGAAAGAATCTTTTGCATTTAAACGTTTGAATTCAAGTAGAATAGTTCACAGAAACACCAAACTTGTTAGATTCATAGATATTGATTATTGGCTATGTATCGCAACATAATTTAAGTATAAAATTCTGTTTTAAAAACAAGAAGTATACAGCTGTATCTATATAAGCAGATTAAAATTATTTGATTCCAGCTGATTATGTCTTTCAGTTCTTATTGTTTATTGACGCTGAGCTTTAATACATTCATTTTCTTTCATTAATCTTCGTTAAGAAACAGTAACGTGATATTTGAATAGTCACTAACTACTGCATTTTCATGTTTAAATATTATAAAAATGAATTTTACGTTTTCTCATTTAAGAATTCATTTGGTCCACAACGAACATCACCATCACTATCCAGTACATATTTAAGATTTATGGATGATCTTCGGGACACAAATAGCCGTTTACGTCATGAAATAAATTTACTCGGAAGGACTATAGATCGACTCACTGACCAAGAACAAAATTTACGAGTAGAAACTATTCAAGAACAAACTGAGAATCTTCGATTGGCAGTAAATAATTTAAATTTACAAAAGGCAGTCGATGACTTGAAATCAAGCAATTTTACGGTTCAGAAAATGTATGAAGATATGAAAGGAAAATACGAAGATATGAAAGGAAAATATGAAGATATGAATGAAAAATATGAGAAATTAGAAAAAAAAACTTGCAAGTTTTGAAAATAGATTTCAAAATTATCAAGAAGATCGAAATTCAAAGAAAAGAATCTCAGACTCTGAACCAAGTGTAGAAAAACGTATATTAAAAGATTTCAAAATTGATAGCCCATCGACTGAAAATGAAGCCATGGCCGTGTTAATAGTGTCTTGGCTATGATGATATGGATAGTGGAAGCTTTTGTAGACATTCTTCATTGTTATACAAACATCATTGTATTTACTTCATTTAAATAAATGTGGAATAATAAAACGCATGTTTTTCTTTGGATATCTGAAACAGAAACTATAAGAGATCATTTCATTTCATCGTTATTTGAACTAATATTTGTAATGCAAATTGTTTGATAGAACGAGAACTTTTAAGTCAACAATAAACTATAAAATATTTCGCTGTTATAAAATGTTTTATGATAAGAAAGCAAGCCTTCGGATCGCAGTTCCATATTGTCCAGTGAAAATAATGCTCCCGAAAGAATGAACTCCTTTAGTTTTTACAATAATAGTGAATGTCTGATCTTTTTCTTATCGACACATGTATGTGAACATTCATATGAAAGTAATTTGTGTCTATGTCTTAGTTATAGGCATTTCCATATATAACAAATTGATTGTATTTACTAGTTGATAGCATTTACTTTTGAAACATTTATGAATTAGCCAATGCATTGCAATTAATTATTGTTGATATCTTGATGGTACCCATAGAATTAATCGGAATTAATACTATATTATGAAAAGATGTATGACATATTTAGCACAAGAGTGTGCCTCATAGATCTCAGATAATGCAAAATCAAAGGGAAAAAAAGAAATTTCTTTATTGTAGATCAGAGAAAGTATTTTGCTCTATCGCTATGCCAACTAATAATTAAACATAAAAATAATGAAATGAAAATTATTTTTCCAATGAAAAGATCGGTAGACTTGCTCTGAAAAGATATTTGCTTTAAGAATGTTTGTTATCGGATCTTTTGTCAAATAACTTTTAAAAAAAAATCCAGCATTTTGGTTTTTAGTGTGAAATGCAGCACTAGTTTAAATTTTAAAAAGTTCATATGCATATTTCTATTGTTTTACTTTTTAGCCAGAAATCAACACACTTTCGTTTTATTTTTTGATGAAATAGTAATTTATCTTTATTTTATTGATATCGTAAATGCCTGAAGAAACTAATGACGAAGACCGAATTATTAGCACAAACATATCTTCATCAATGAGCAATTAAAAATAAATGATTAATCATGATGTATTGCTAAAGTTTGACGCTTAATCATTTTCATATTGAAAACATTTATGTCAATATGATTAATTATCTATTTAACATCATGCTCACTACTTTTTAACTATTTGTGCAAATCACTTTCGTGTTGCAATTTGAAAATTTAAACCCAGCAATGTTGAACAAGAGCACGACTGTTGACAGAAAAGTTGAATGTTTAAGACTTTGATTTTGGTGTCTGCAATCTATTAGATATTCCACAATGCATAAGATTTTATTTGATAATTAATTCCTAGTCTTCTACAAAATGCATTTTTGTTATTATATTAGCTTTAAGAACACAGTTAAACAATCTCCAGAAAACTATCAACATTTTTCTGAGTCTTATACGATGAGTAGTTTTGACTATTATTGGGATTTGAATGCATATATTTATGTGTCACAGACCAGTCCATAGAACACTTGTTTGATAACAACTTTATTTTATTTGAAAAACAAATGTGGATAGATTTGTGAAAACTATTTTATCAGTAAGATATAACTGATTTCATGTGGTAATCGATGATGCCATGTTTGAAAATTATGTGAAAGTTCACTAATAATAATATAACCTGATGAATGAAAACGATCAATATATTTTAAACAACGAAAAACTCTTTGAACAAGGGATGAGAAATATGAATGACGCGCATGAGTATATTCTAAACCTCCATCAATAACAAAAAAATCTCCTAATCGAGCTGCTTGTGCTAATGCATAAAGATTAGGCCATCGTTGTGGATTATATTTCATATCTAATGTAGCAAATATTGCTTTATGAAATGGAGATTCTAATCGACTAGGATCTGACATAGCAACAATTGATTCTTTTCTTTTTTCCATTCGTAATCGATGACGTTCTCTTCGAGCTTCTTCATCATATAAATATCTTAAAGAGAATAATTCGAGAAAAAAATCAAATGAAATTTTAAACTTACTCATAAAGTTCACGTCGAGTATTAAGTGATTTAACAATGAAAAGTCTTTGCCAATATTTAGGAACTATACTCGATTTTGGTATAGGTTGAGCCCAATATTGATTTAGCCAATGCATCTCTTTCCAAAGAACATTCTTTTTCGTATTTTCATCATTGATTTGATCAAGTGATTGAGTTACATGACGAAGAAGTGTCCATCGTAGAACAGAAATAGCTGTTGAACGTTTTGTTTTTGCCTTAACAACATGCTCCCATCCATGATGACGAAGATGCATTATACTTTTTTTTTATTTCTTATTTAGTATCGAATTATCATCCAACAATGTATGAAATAAATGATACAAAAAAATCGATTCCAAATGTAATTAATAAATTAACCCCGCCATCTGATCAATGTCCTTTTCGTGAACTTAAAACAACTGGTTTTATTTAAAATGAAAATGTTCTTTTATCAGATCTTTTCAAAAACAAACAAAAAAAAGAGGAAATTTTATTTTATTACATGTTTGTTATAATTTGTATTGTCTAATTGTTGTTGTTTTTAGTGGATTGTCATATTGTTTTATTTTAACATTAAATATTTGTCCCTAAATCACCAATTATAAACAATATGAACACATCTTACATGATTTTATTTAATCATGTTAACAATTAATGACTAAGCCAATAGATAAATGTCTATATTTTTTGATACTTACATATATTTTTGAAGAAAATGGTGAGTGTAACTTATTGTAAGGATATTTTTTTAACAACTGCCCCTCCCCCTCCCTCTTCGTCACAGACACTAGCAACCAGTATACGCCACTTGCAAATATAAGCAAATAGGTAATACTCTAATTAAATGAGTAGCTGCCTAATTCAACGTCGAACATAAATGAAATTTTCCAAAAAATCCTACTGTACACAGGCAAAAGATAAAGATAAATTTTCTCCTAATTATAAATTTTACAATTCAAACTTTGGCTGTCACATAAGTGAGGCAAAAAAGCAAAAGTTTAAAATCTATCCTATTTATAAAATTTAGAATTGAAACTTAGACATCCATATAAGTCGACTCACACCTTCGCCAAACCCTTCGTAGCATCCACAGTTACCAGCTATGCCAAAATTGGGTTTGAGCAACAATAGTCATATTTATCGCAGCTAATGAACTTGCTATCTTTAATGAGAATCTTTCGATCATGCCTCAGTTTGCTGCAACTAGCAAGGGGTATGCTACTGGCCTGCCTAAGGTAACTTGTAGCGTTATTGAGGTTGCTTCCAGCTTTTGTGAGATTGTTAGTAATATTCCTAAGAATACTGGTAACATTCCTATGAGTGCTAACAGCACTTCTGAGATAGCTAGTAACATTCCTGAGGCAGCTATGAGCAGTTCTGTCGTGACTAGTAGCATTTTCAAGAGTCCTAGGAGCATTCTTGTGGATACTAGGAGCATTCCTGAGAGCTGTAATACTATAGTTGTGATTGGTACACGCATAGGTGAGATCGCCAGAAACAGTCCTTTGCCTCCTAGGAATATGCTCTAGTTTGTGAGAAAATGGCTTTCGAACATTCGGAAAACATGAAGGCGCAGTTTCAGTAGCTGCGGTATTGCATCTAGGAGTTTAGTTATGCACTCTGGAACTTGAGTTCGGTTTCTAGCAAATCCAGTCATAGTTTCAATACTTTAAAACAGGAGATAGAAAGTTGAGGAATCATTTAGGTCGCTTAGAGATGATGTCAAAATTCGAATTATAAAATTTATATTGAGGATAAAATTTTAACTTTTGCTATAACTATATGAGTGCACGATTTTTTATTTTCGAATTGATATTGTGTAGTTGGACGTTCATTTATATTCGAATTCGAATTAAACATCTCATGGTGGAGTGCGGCAGTAGAGAATTGTTCAAACACTCACCCACACCCAAATCGTTTTTTTAATTACTTAAGTATAATTCTTTGTTAGATTTTATTGAATTATTCAAATCGTTCAACTTAATACCGATTTATTTATGCCGAAAATTTTAATATTTGTTTTCACTCTAGAATGGGTTCAACGAAAGCTCAAATTAAATTCACAACGACTGGATCCCAAATGGCGAACCATACATGAATCTACGTTAAATAAACGACGAAATTGGAAGAAAAGTTTTCCAATCACTACCATCATGTGAAGTACATTGATTTCTACTGTAGATTTCAGTTAACCTCATGAAAAATGTTCGTCGCGGCCAATTCACGGCTTACTAAATATCTTTTTTATTTCACGTGTAGCACCGAAAACGTGTCTTGTAGTTATGCTCGGATTTTGTTCAAGCATTTTTTCTCTATTATGTATGACATATGTGTCTTCGTTGACGGTGTAACAATCGTTGCATGCATACATTTCTAGTCTTCTTGTGTACATTAGTCGACTTGGCGATGAACCTGCTGCTCTTTTTATGAAGTCGGGTTGTGTGAAATTACATTGTTTGTCGTAATTTGTAGTTCTTTAATTTCACATTAATAATAAATAAATAAAAATGTATTCAACTACATAAAGCACTCTGTATCAGCAATGAACGAATTAAACAAAACCGGTGGTTCGAAGAAAACACCCTGGTAAACGCTTCAGTTACTAGATCGGAATACTGGCGGCTTTTTCGCGATATGATAACCATCGGATCCGAGATACGACGTGTAGTGGGTAATCAGAGAACAAATATGTTATATACAGCGCACTCTATCATTTTCATTTTTGAAAGCAAATTGACTCAGAAAATGATTGGTGGTTCAATGCAGTGCATCGTTATCCAACTTATTTTTTTTCATTCTCTGTATCTATTCTTTATTTCAAATAAAAATGGCTCCAACAACTGAAAATAAGAAAGTACGTTATGTTTGATGTTCATATTTTTATATTTGATTCGTCTTGATATTGTAATAGTGCGTGTAGCATTTCCCATGTGTGTCTGTCTACTCTCTATTAATAACATACAAGCTTTTCGCTTTAATTTCTCACTTTGTCAGTATTCTTAGCCGTTGTTCGTAGATTTCAGAAAAATATAATAGATGTATCCAAATCAACGACAGCCACGGCCAGGACATCCACTGCAACAATTGAATATCAGCAATATTGAAGTAAATTTCGTTTCTTGCTGTAATAAAAAAAATGCATGTGCTAACTGTTCTAACCAATGTTTGTTCATGTTTACATAATGTAAAATGAATTTTAATGTTTCTTATTTTAGAAGTTACTTGGTCCTATACCCAGGTCGAACATTCCGGTCACCGGATCCCGTAGGATACTCCAGGGAATATGCGGGAAAGTCACCATATCCTGCAGGAAAACACAGGAAATCGCTGGAACATGGAAGCAGTATTCCGGTCAAAAATACGGCCGGACTTGTCCGGAAAATTCCTGCCAAGTTCCAGTGCTTTCCGGCAGGAATTGATCGGAAATCACCGGAAAAAGTGCGAAAATTTTCCAACCGGAATACTGCTTCCACAAAATCAGTGGAACTACCCGGAACCGGCCGTTTCCAGGCCGGACTGTTCGACCTGGGTACGAACATTACCATCATTATCAGATATATACATAACAGCAATCAATAGCCTTGGTAGTGCGAATACTACTTTACGTCAAGATATTGATGCACTTGAAAAAAATGCTGATGAAATGAGAGGAAATAATCAAGATTTAAAAGTGAAAGTGCTCGAACTCGAAACAGCAAATCTACGATTATGTGTTGATAATGAAAATCTCAAAATACAACTCGATGCTTTGGAAGTATGTAATAATCAACTTAGAATCGATCGCGACAACATACAAGAACAATTGAAAAAACAGACTGAAAAGTTTGAAGAATTTCAAAAAAGAATTGAAAAACTTGATGAAGAAAATAATGGTTTAAAGGGGAAAATATCGTCTATTGAATCCAATTTGGTAAAGTTCATGTTGTCAAATCGTAACGTTGAAAAGTCACAAGACCAATATCTTGGTAACTACTTATTAGCGAAAAATTCGAGTTAATAAAATATGTGCTCGTTTAGGTTTAAGGGTCAAGTTATCGTCGTGCTAAATTGTATTTTGTTAATGGTTATTAATGTTTTACTTGTGAGAAAGGATCTTTAATTCATGATTATGATGATGAAATTACTTTATGACTACTATCATCACATGTTGTTAAAACTGGCTCTTGTACATTTCAGTGGCTTGTATTTAATTCTTTTTCTCTTCTTGTCGTGTCTTTGCTTCAAAATATGATTTTAAATAGATTTTTGTATCTATCCACTCAAATAAATCTAGAGAATAGTAAATTATGCTTCACTTCAACTATCCGAAATAGAAAGTCTCATACGACATTTTTTAAATCTTTGCTTGACTTCCCAGGTTAATTACCCACGATCGTATACGACTGTATCCAAAATAATACGATGAATAACGATGACGGTATACGATGATCGTATACAATGATAGTATACGAGTAAGTACGCCTTTATACGACGATCGTAAACGTCTATCAAATACGTCCACCGTAATCAGCTTTCGTATACGATCGTGTACGATCGTATTTGTATCATTGATTTTCTGTGTAGCTACACATGTTTACAGTGTCATAATTAATATACCACATCGTATTATAAGTTGTTTATTTATCTAATCGTTTCAGTTAGCGTAATTTGTGCGATGTAGTTTTCAATCGCATAGAATCAAGTCACTCAATGCATATTTTTATTAATGCTTTCGAAGATTTTGGACTTTTCTTTTCCAATGATGTTTTGGATCTTGTGTTTGAGAGTTTACTCATGAATGTTTCCCTGACGAAACAAAAATAGTTATTACTATAATTAAAAATAAAGTAATGTATGGATACAGGGGCAATAAAACAGGTCTTTGAATATATCTCTTGCTTTACAACGATATACCATCTGGACGTATTCATATGAATTTATCTCTCAACTTTCTTTACATTTTCTGTTTTTTTTATAATTAATTTTAAAAATATTTCGTATCTTATATTTTTTATAATCAGGTCTAAAAAAATGTTCTAGGCAAAAGTTATTCTACAAACAATAGTTTTAATCATTTCACAAAATGTTTCTGTCAATACACACTTGCAGAGTGCTTGATATTATACGACATGAGATCACCAATACAAATGTTAGGGTTAAATAAGTAGAACGAATGGAAATCGTTCTATAAAGAAAATAAAGAAAAAAAAAGAATATGGACAATGGTTTACACGAATGAAAATATGAAATAGAAAATACAAAGTAAAGACGAACGTGGCTGCTATTCAATTCAGATATAAATGAATAACTCTAATATCTCGATAAACCTACTAGCAATAAAAATTTGACAACTTATAGTTATAAGTGAACTTTAATTTTTTTTATTTAAGTGAGGTATTTTTATCTTGTAAATATTCATTCTTGATTTTTTTCCGGTCTTTCTTCATCTTGTTACATCTTCATATTCATTAAACACAACCTAGTTGTCTCAACGACATATACCATGTATTGTTATTCGAGCGCTATTTACTTTATTGGTTATGTACTATTATTATATATATATATGAAATGATTGTCATTCAATAAATTCGGAAATTATGGAAATTGAACATCTTACATACATATACCTCACAATCACATAGTTAGAATTTTCATCTTACTTTTCTTCAATAAATCATTTAACAGCAACAACAAACATATACTTTAACAACTAGCAACGTGACCATAGTCTAAGTTTTTCTATTATTGCCACTTGAGTGAAAAGAATTGTCTTTTTAGTATTTTTTTTCTCTCCAGTTAATTGAGTTTCGAGATTTAGCACCAATTCTTATTGATATGAAATTTTCGAATTTATTATTAAAATAATTTAATAATATTTTTATATTCTAACACTAACTTGGTAATTTTTTACAGAGAAAGTCGAGTATAGGATATCACAACGTTGCCATCCAATATTTTTGATTTTGAAAAGCTTTATCAAAATTTTTTTTAGATTATCTTCTAACTATTGTTATTTTGAAATTGTTATTTAAAATATGTATCAACATATACGTATCGCTTTGGAACATGCTCAACAGCGATCACAACATGTACAGGAACAAGAAAATATTCGTCGTCGTAGGAAAACAATCGAAAAGTATCCAACAACACGTGTCAATGAATCAACGGCAACATGTGTCAATGAAGATGAAACAACATCAAACAATCCCAGAGAGATTAGTCATCACTCTTTATCAGATCATAATGAAACACTAGATGTTGATGATGATTTTGATCTTGATTCCTTGGAAGAAATTTCAAGTTAAATCACAGTTTCACTTTAATTCAGATTGTGAACTTTCGATGGATGATCAAGATGAACCATTGATGTCAGAGGAATTATTTTCATCAAATAACGATCAAAATGATAATTTCCTTCATTTTTATACCACCACGAAAACACGGACGTTTTGTAGACAAATGGTTGAAATATTCAGAGATGCTAATATTAGTAACATTCATTGTTTGCGTATTCTCAAACTTATTAGTAGTGTTCTTCCGCAACCTCACAATTCACCAACAACATTGAAAGCTTTATATGATTCTATACAAGGTTAGCTTAATTTCAATGAAAGCGATAAAAGCATTTTGAAAGCTCTAAACAAGATTTATAGAATATCTAACATCGAAGACAAATTGACCAATACGGTTTATTTACTCTTCTCTTTTTAGTTGAACAGCTGTTCAATAAAAGATTAATTTGCATTCAATGCCATCATAATTTATCACATAATGACAAAATATGCAACAAATGCTTTTCAAAAGAAAAGAAATATATAGCTAGTATATTTGATGTTAATCAACCATTAGTATTTACACGAACATTGGATCGTCTTTCATCAGAAATTGAAGATAATCGAAAGCAATGTAATCTTAATCATTTATCACGCCAGAACAATAATAATGATATTATATTTAATCAAGTCTATAAAGAACTTCAAAATCGTCATGGCTCATCATCATTTATTTCATTACTGTTACACTTAGATGGCATCAGTTTATGCAAATCCAGTAAACTTAATTTATGGTTACTTAGTTGTAGTTTAATCGAACTTCCTGTTCATCTTCGTTATCGGCGTTTCAATATGATTGTTCTTTCTGTTTGGATTGGTCATTGTGAGCCGCTTGTGGACTTATGGTTAGAAGAATGTTTTCAACAACTAAATGATATCAAGAAGAAAGTTATTTAAAACTTACCTTCAAGAATAAGATTTATGAGAAAATAAAAATAAATGTATTTTTAATAATGAGATGACACCTACAATCAAAATAGCTTTATTGTATCAAATCATCGCAGACAAAATAAATAAATACATTTGTCAACAAAATTGAGTATTTTTGTACCATGGAACAATAAATGGCAAAAACTGATTGATATATTCTTATATTAATTTTTGCTAAATCATAGATGCTGTTTGGTTTCTAAGTTTTTCCAGTTCACCGCTTAAAATTTTATTTTTGTCAATATCATCTTTTAGTCTTTTCATACTAACAAACAGGATTAAAGAATCTTATTCTAATAAAAAAAACAATTAATTTGTCAATTCTAGGTATTTCAACTCGATCTGGTATAAATTACAAGATAATTGTATATGGATTAACTGGAGATTGTCCTGCAATTAAACTAGCAACTAAGCATATTAGTCATCAAGGTTATCTTTGTTGTTGGTTTTGTTATATACATGGTATTCATGTTGATAATAAAAGACAATACTACTTCGAGAAGAAAATTATCCTTCGTTCAGAAACTGAATATGAATTTTATTCAAAAGAAGCAGAAAAAACAAAAACGAATATTTATGGTCATCTTGGCAGATCTCCATTTTCTGTTGTATTTGATATCCATTTGCCACGTTGTATAGTTATTGACTACATGCACGTGTCACTGTTGCGTCATACACGTACTATTATTCAATATCTTTATCAAAAATTTTTAAAACCAAAACAAAGAGATGAGCTGGATGACCTTTTTCGTCATCAAGCTTTTCCTCATAACTTTAATAGAAAGATGCGTTGCGTTAAAGATTTCTCTTATTGCAAGTTTGTATTTTTATTCATAAAAATTCTAATTACCACGCGGCTTTTCTTATAGAGCATCAGAACTAAGAAATATGTTGTTATATGGTCTATTACCACTTATTCGATCGTTTCTACCAGTTCAATTGGCTGCACATTTAGCACTTTATGTTGCAGCAATGCGAGTATGTTTATGAAAATATTTTTTTCATTGCAGAATAGTGTTTTTATTCGCTGTGCATGAAGAGAAAGAATGGTTTCATTATAAGATATAATTTTTACAATTTGAGTATCAAAATTGACAAATCTTAGTAGTTGAAACTGATTAAACTATTTTTTTTTGTTCCATTATAAAAATGCCTTCAGCAACTTATTAAATTTAATTTTGGGTTGATTTTACAGCTAATCATCTTTTTAATTAAAAAGACGCATATATGTCCTAATTTTTCTTTGATAGTCGACTTGATTTAAAAACAATACCTAATGTTGTAGATAATAAGAAATCTGAACTACTCTAAATCAACATAACTTAACCTATTTTTAATATGCCATATAAGAGAGACGCATGTCGTTCTCTTTGTTTTGAAGCCCATTTATCAGATCTAGCACAACGCACTGTAGCTAAAAGTTATCTAAATTATGAATCGTGTTCTCATTCAGATGCCATATATTTTTAAAAGCCAAGTCAGCTCTCATTCAGCACGAGAAAAGAATGATTCAGAAGTTTATCTAGTCTATCCAGAAAGATATGCAAAGAATTTTTTATTGCATAACAAAAAATCGATGTCGTGTATGACGATCAGTAGCATGAAAATTTTTCCATCTTTATCCTTCTCTTTTAAAATGATCAAACCTATTTGTATTTCAGTACATCTGAAAATAAATTTAACAACTAAATATATCCTATGCATAAAAGTAGATTGTTATCATCAACGTTGAAAAAATGTGACAGAATTATTTCCGATTTAGACATAGTGTTTATTATTTTAGTTGACTTGTATGCATACCACTGAATAACTTCAAAAACAATCCCAGGTCAAGCGAAACGGATTACGTTTACGGGCCGTTTTCGGACAGTGAGCTGTGGAAATACGGTTATTTTACGATCGTAAACGATGTTATTACGTACCGTAAGTAGTCCGTAATTATCCGTCGTACTGGAATCAGGAATACGGCCCGTATTTTATCCGCATCGTAAACACTCCGTAGTCGACCGTAAACTATTATATAACGGATACAATACGATTGGGGGTTTGTTAACGTATCTCT
>CAJNYU010000775.1:8497-23060 GCA_905331475.1 Rotaria socialis | reverse complement strand
TTCGAGCTTCGAATGCAACACGCACCGCAGTACATATAATCATCTGACGTTTACTGTGTTCAACATTTCATATTAATCAAGAGGAAATCGATGCTTTCGTATATGAATAGTTGATGATAATCATCCAGAATGAAATAATTACTGTAGTTAATCTTTTGTATACAGTATAAAACGACAGTTACTTGTTCAAATGAATGTAAGTGAATATAATACGAATAACTATATCGATAGTTATTAGAACATTGTGTAGCTCAAATCCATAATAAAAATTATAATTTCAGCTCAATAAAAATCTATGAAAGATATTTGACATTAAAGATGATATGCATTTATGAACAAGTTGACATACACACTCTCTATCATTACCGAAGATGAGAGCTGATTGGTTTTTTTTATAAATACTCAACAAAACAATCATATAACATCATTTTTTTTCTGAATTATTTAATTTCTTGCGAGCAGAAATTTTATTTTTAAAAAATAGGTATAAAATCTTATGAAACATTATATATTCATATAAGAAAACGATAGCATGACTAGATTGTTATATAATCTGAAAATCTACTTGATTATATTTCTTTCTGTGTTCAATCTTCCGAAAATATAACAAAACTTCAATAAAAAATATTGTGTTTTTTACGTGAAATTTTTCTTGATTTTCTTCTTTCAATACATGTCACATAAATCATGTCATGAATAACGGAACTTGTCATGTACTGTCTGGATTTATGTCAGTACTACGATGAAACAGAATGCGATGGTTAATATAATGCGTTAATCAACTTCAATTGAACTTAATCTTGATCTGATTAAATAATAAAAATGAAGGAAAAAGACACTCTTTGATTGATAAAAATGCATATCGTTGCCAAGGTCTTTTTTGTTAAACAAGTAGTATTGTCTCGCATGAGATTTTAATTTAATATTTATGTGTAAATGTAAAACATTTAAAATTCAAATCATTTTTATTTGTTTTTAAATAGTTACAAGATTTTTATTTCATACAACATTATTCAGAAGAAGAAAATAAAAGAAATATCAATTGTCTATCATAGAATCGGCATCGATATTTAAATTCCAATTTAAAATGTTTTCTATTGGCTCTTTAAAAAGAGTCAGATCATGTAAATATTGTTCAAAAAATAAATTCAAATCTTCATTATCATTTGATAGCAATTCTTGAAGAGAATCCATAAAAGAATTATCAATTTCCTGTTGTAAATTTTGCTTTTTTTGTTGTAGCTGTTTAATATAATTTTGTAAATTTACATGCTCACTTTGAAGTTCTTCATGTTTTAAAAGAAGCTCGTCTTCAATGCATTTTCGTTTCTCTTTCAATTTTCGTGCTGCTTCTCGATTTCTTGCACGTCGTTTTTCACGTCTGGCAGCTTCGACACCAACTAGAATAAAGTGTTTCGAACGGCGCCCAGTTGCTATGGTTGGAGTTTGTTTCCGATAAAGACTAACTTGAATCGGTTCATATTGAACTGTGGTGCTTGATGATAATGATAAAGATGCTTCACTGTCATTTGATTGTGCTGAAGCATTAGAATATTGTGTTTCATACGAAGACGAAGCACTCATATCGCTTTTCATCGTGATAACTAGTTATTGCGACGAATATAACTTGCATGGAAGTCAAGCATGCATATCTTCTTTATATATCAGTTATTTTCGATGTTAACATGACCGTATCCTTGACCCGCGTCGAAACGAGAATCAAATGAAGCGATCTCGACCTACTGACAATAATACTAGTAAATAAGACTCTATACGTCGTAATCAAATGCATACAAATTTAAATTAATATTATTTCGCTCTCGTGCGTTTATGGATACGTGTGTGACATTTATGAGTAAAGATAGAATGTAACTATGATTCTTGTATTCTTTTATATCTAATACGTATGTTTATGGTTTAGATAAACTAATGATATGTGTTATTTGTGCGCTGAAAATATTTTCTTTTTTATACACCAGCATTTTTTTATTCGAGTTGATGATATAATCTGGTCTACAAGTTTTTTCACGTTTGTCGTGCAAATTTAAGTCACAATAACTTTAATAAAAGTTTAATACTATGTGGATATTAACAAATCTTTCATTTTACTAACATATTTTTCTATATGGTTTAGTAGGTGAATACAAATAATATAGTTTCATGAACATACAAAAGAGAAAATAATCATATGAAATGAAAGTTGATTACATAAACGAAACTGAGATACAATCCTATACTACAAATATATGTATGACTGTCACCGTCATATAGAAAGGGGAAAAAAAGAAACATACAGTCTTTTATCACAATGAATCGTTTTATTTTCATTTTCACTGGTACTTTTAGAGTGGCATTTGAGTGAATAGATACGAAACGGATTCACCATTGTGTGTGCGACGAATAGCTTCCGAAAACATCATTGATACATCAATTACCTGAAGATATCAAAATTTATTCATATTTAATTAAAATTAAATCTATTTGAATAACTTCCAAAATTATTCTTTACTGATAAAATAGAATTTTAGCTTAAATAACATCGTTTCTATTATCTTAGTTAAGTTTTGCAACGTTTCCTATAGATTTGTGTATATATTATTTTATCTAATGAAAGCCATAGGCATGAGAATTTATTCTTGGAAACTATGGTTGTGTTATGATAAATATAAGACGTCACGACTACGGCTAAATGAATTCAACTATGATGTATTTCGCCTTGTTCGATTCTTATCAATAAAAATTACCTGAATTTTATTTGAATTTTTCATATTTTCTTCTTGCGGAATTGTATTTGTAACAACAACAGCTTCAAATGGTGAATTATTTATTCTTGATATAGCTGGGCCACTGAAAACTCCATGTGCACATATTGCATAAACTTTGCATGCACCGGCACTTAATAATCTAGCAATAAAATTTTAATGAGAGATTTTAAAAATCTAACAAAAAATCTCTATTTACTTTTGTGATGCACATTCAAATGTTCCACACGTATCTATGATGAAAAAAAACAAAATTGTCTTTATGTTTAATTTTCAAATTATATTAGATAAAAACTATACCAGCCATATCATCGACCAAAATCGCAATACGTTTTGTAACATCACCAACCAGTACCATAGAATCAATTTCATTAGCACGCTTTCGTTCTTTATGAATAAGTGCAAAATCAATATTTAATCGATCAGCTATCGATGTCACACTATGTGAAGTATAATGTTCAATTGAATATGTTAAAAGAAAAAAAAACTATGTTTTACCGTTTAGCTCCTAGATAAAAAAGAAAAAAAAGTCCGATTTTCTCAATCTTTAAATAGATGAAATAATTTTACCTCCAGCATCAGGACTCACAATAACAGCATTTTTAAAATCTGGAATATGTAAAGATATCCATCGAATAACAGCAGGCTCAGCAAAAAGATTATCAACAGGAATATCAAAGAAACCCTATTAAATACTGTAAAGATATTTCCATTGAATTTAAGAATAAATATAGTACTTGTATTTGAGAAGCATGTAGATCCATTGTAATGATATGATCAGCACCAGCTACACTCAACATGTTTGCAACAAGCTTAGCTGAAATTGGTGCACGACTCTAGACGTTATAAAAGCAAAAAAAATGCTTTTTTTTTTTATAAAGCAAAGAGCTTTTCTTCCGTTACTTTATCTTTACGATCTTGTCTAGCGTAAGGAAAACATGGGATTACAGCAGTAACTCGTGAAGCTGACGCTATTTTACATGCATTTATCATAATCAATAATTCCATTAGATTATCATTAATTTCACCACAGCCACTTTGAACAATGAAAACATCTTCGCCACGTACTGATTCATTAATTTCAACGCTTGATGAAAGAAAAAATTTTAGTTTAGAAAAGATGATTCCATTATTTTGAAATATTTTACCTTGTTTCTCGATTACTAAATTTTTTTGTTATAACTCTACCTGGTTCTAAACCAAGTCGAGCACAAATTAGTTTGGTCAATTCAGGATGAGATGAACCACCGAATACTTTTATATTAGGCATTCTTGAACGCAATGATGGAATAAATGTTGATCTTGTTTGATGTTGATATGAATCCTGACTCGAATCAGAATTTGTTCTTATTCTTAAATATGTTTCATTGTCATGAATAGATTGGTTGTTATCTAGAAATTTTACATAAAATAATTAATAGGATATTCTATTTTTAACTAATTACTCTTTCAAGTATTTTAGTTTAGAAGAAAACAAAATAAATGCGGAAACATCGGATTTACATCCGATTGTTATGTGTACTTCAAAAACTGGCTCGACTTATATATGTTGTGAATAACTCTGAGAAAAAACTCCCTGTACCGCCCCCCCCCGTGNCTTTGGGATGGTCTAGTCAATAATGGCAATTTTTCGATTCGATAACTCAGCCATTTCTTGACGGATCCTTCTCATCTTCAAACTCGACTGAGATATTGATGAGATCATTCTGTGTACAAAATTTCAAGACAATTGGATGAGAATTTCAAGAGTTATCGTGTTAACGGCCGGACGGACACACTGACTGAATCTAGTGTACTCACTTTTTTTGAGTACACAAAAAAAAGAAGGAACTCATAATAAATAGAATCAAAACAAGTGAAACTAAAAAACCATTAATATACTTACTTATCAGATGCTGATTCTTTTCCATCCCGATAAAATATATTATTGATTGTGATAGTAGTAGTAGTAGAAGAAGAAGTAATAGATGCAGTAGTAGTAGTGATCTCCATAGAGAGAAAAATAACAATAGGAAAAATCACATCTCTTTTTATGTGCGTAATTCACGTGCTATTTCCTTTCTTTTCTTTCCATCTAATCTTTTCTAATTTAACAGTAAAATATTGTATTGGAGAAAAAATATAGAAAGATCATTGAAAAGCGTACTATAATCATTTTAATATTTCTATTCCCATGAATGAAAATAAAGTGACTACGACATTTCCTTATTGATTTATAACGTTCGATTGATACCCACAAGGATCAAGTGTTACTAGTACCAAGAACATAGAAAATCGCTTTATTTTCTCTTTTAATTAAAGGATAAAAATCAGTTTAACAGAAGAAATATATCGTCACACATATTATAGTGCATAGAAAATGTCAAAGCAACATGTCTATATTCCTGCATGATATTCCTATCGGTAACGATAACATCGACTCGTTAGTATGCTAAAACACTACTGTTTATTTGTACAAACAAAATAGAATTTCAGTTCTGTTACTTTCTCGATAAGAAAAAAGTACGAGAGAACACGCCTTTGTTTTTCTTCGATTGGCAATTCGAAAATAAAAATAAAAACAAGAAAGACCTTTATGATTAAATATTATTTGATTGGTCTCCATTCGATTTTATTTTAGTATCGACAATAATCTGCAGTGTAAAAATCTATCTGATAAAACATAACAAATAAATGAGCATTCATTAACAAATTTATCTAGACTAGTAATCAATGATCGATATGAAATAAAACTTCACAAGAATTCTTTATTTTCTCGCTTTCTACTATCAAATAAATAATAGAGGGCGATATTTGTCGTTGAAAAGACATTGCATAGTTCCAAATCTTTTCGATTCCTAGTTAGTGACGTTTGATCATCTATGAATGACTTATCATGTTGACTTCGAAATCGAGATGCGCTCATCTTTGATGATGAAATTCATGTTGAAAAACATATTACAGTGCACGTACTATGTTATTAATAGAAATTATTAATGAAGATGAATTTGTTTGATAAAGTAAAACCGGAGAGATATTCTAATGACATTTTGTATATGTGTATGAGTTATTATGGAAATAAATATTGATTACAGTTTGCTAATACTATGATTCATAAGCTTCGCATTATCTTACTGTATATGATTCGATGATTTCATGATAAAAAAAAGATTGTGGGACAAGCAATCGAAATATATTCTTTATAAGAAACAGTGCTACAGATAGACTTTATTCGATACTCATTGAATTCTGTTTTTAATATGGAACATCATTGTAGGTTTCACTGCGAAGGATTATTGTACATATAAATGGAGGAACAACAGCTTTTTTGTATCTATTGCTCATATTTCTGAACAAGTGTCACTGTTAGATCAGAAACTTATCATCGGAACTGAATGAATATCAGTACAATACACTAATATTAGTCAAAATAAAAATTTCTTTCTTAAACAGAACTCAAAAAAATATTATTTTCTGTCTTAATAGTCAATATTTTTAAATGATCAAGCGAGTCGTCTTGAATTTTATGATTATCTTACTACACAGTTTGTATCTATGCACCCAACAATAATTGTTCCTAATCAAGAAGACTTAATTCATTCTTTTTGAAGCATAGTAGTAATAATAAATCATTGAAAAAATACACAGAATATATCAAAAGTAGTAATGTCGCCATTATTACATCATATACAAAGGTTGCAAAGATTTGTCTCCATTTATACTAATTGACTAAATAGTATTGAATCATATTCTTCTTCCGATGAATTCGCCACATTGAAAAAATAGAAAAACTAAGAATGGATCAGTTAAAATAAAATATAGATAGAATTTTGTCAAGTTTTTATTCTATCAAACATTCAAATTACTCTTTCTGATGTTTTTCCGGAGTTGATTGCTGACGTTCATAAGGGAGTGAGTATAAGTCAAATGCATACAGTTGTTAAGCAATCACTATTTTCTTCATTGTTTTAGATATTATGATATGATTCGAACAAGCATGAGATTATTTTAGCACTATAGAGTACTATTTGAAAAATTGATAAATTTGAAATAGAAATTTCTTAAACTGTCTATAAGATATTATAATGCTAATGTTGCTAGTTTGGGTACATTCAAAATCAATAATTTTAATGTGAAAATTCTTAGATTACCCTAAATGTTATCTACAGTAATGGCAGTTCCTTAGCATCGAGATTTTTCATTGTACATTGTATCAAAGCTATAGTATTCATTAGTCTTCTCTGTTTATATTTTAACTCACTTGTATACTTTTATTTAAGCTAATGTATATTTTAAAATTAAAACAATGGAAACGAAAATATCATAAGACAATTTGAGAAGATTTTATTTTTCCATGACAACAATTTATTCTCTTCTTCAATGTCATATATTGAGATACAACATGATGAGCATACTGGATGGTTGTGTAATAATGATCTTATTCTCATGTGTGATCGAGAAATATTCCCTAATGATGTTAATAGTCTATTTATAGACGATGATAGACTGCGATCAATGTATTCGAGCCGTCTACATCGAAAAAGTCGTCGTCATATTCCAAAACTTGATTTTAATGATGAAAAATTATTTCCGTCTATTTTCAATAGAACTACACGTATAACAACAACAACAAATATATTTTCTGATGAAATAAATCTTGATGAAGAATTGATTTCAGAATTGAATTCTATGTTAGATTGTCGAGAATATGTACGTAAGCAAAATCATTTTTTTGATCGAAAACAATTTCAACAGGCTCAAGCAGCACAAGCTGATGAAGAAAAAAAGTTGGAAGAATTCAAAAGACGTCAACAAGAACAATGTAAGATTGAAAGGCAACAGCGACGACGACAGCATCCATCATATGTCAGTCGATTTGATGAAAAACGTTATGTACCGTCGATGAGAAAAAAATTATATAAATTTGTGAATTAAATAAAATTTGTTTATAAATATTCCATATTTATCAATACCAATAAACAATCTGTATAGAAAAGGAGATCAGTTCACTAGATGAGTATACTACAGTTAAAATTTGAAAATTCTCAAATAAATTTTAATCCTATAATCTTATACCATATTTACGAACATCGCATGGATTAAAAAGCAATTATGATAAGAAAACGATTGATCTAGTAAAATTGAGTAGAACCGTTGATTTCATCAAAACTTTCAAATAGCTTGATTGCTATCCTCTCCTTCGTGTCTATGAATTTTGAAAAATAATTTCAATTGAACAGTTGATAGAAATTTCAAATATTTGAAAAGTAGCCACTGAGAAATTCATCACTATGAGAAGTCTCTCAAACTGTATCAACATGTTTTCTGAAAACGTTATTGATATTGAACGATTAACTATCTCAGATTATCTGTAAGCGCATAGACTGAATAAACTTGTGGCTAGCATATGTTGATGAAGTCATTTTAATTATCTTGAAGTTCGAAAATCACAAATTACTTTCAAAATGGCCATTTTGGAATGATTTTTGTAAGCGAACAAAACGTTAGATTTAGGATTGTCAAAAATATGTCGGGAGTTCCATCTCGATACTTACACCTCTAGTTTGAACGATTTTTCTGTGCAACTCGGTTCTCGAGTTAATCATATCATAAAATGATCAGCCGCATTACGTATACCAGATAAAAAGAAAATCGTGGTGGACTGCATAGATGCAGTGCTTCGCATCGCATTAAAGACTTTTAGTGTCTGTATGTATATGCACATATGTGCAGTCCACTTAGAATTGAAAAGCAATGATTTTAAATAAGGCAATGCTTTGGGTATGTATTTCATTGGCATCTCCTTTGTATACTTTTTCTTTTAACGTTTAGATTTTTGAAAAAAATAGATAATATCCGCTGTCATTTTATCTATTTTAGATTAAAATACAGTAGAACCTTCCATAGTGGACACCAGTGGCGGAGCCAGGGGTGTAAGCCCCCCTAGAAGCTTCGGAGCCCTCTAGCCAAATTTTTGAGAGATGAATCTTTTTATAAAAAGATGTACAAGTCTTTGCAATTGAATATTTGAATGCTTTAATTATTGTGTGAAGCTCGTAGCTGTTTCGGAAGAGAATAAAATACTGTAATTATAATTCCCTATCAGGTTCTACAGGTTATAATCTATCCTTCCAACACATAACTAATGATTGGAAGATTTTCAGATAATATTTTGTTCATTACATTTAACGAGAGTGCATTTCAGACGAGTCGAAAGTTATTCTATGGCTGAAGTTTTGCGCTTTTTTGAAGATGGGCTTATAAATGTTGTGGATATTTTTATTCAAATACAGTGAAGAATTTAGTGCAGAGCGTGAAAAGTTACTTTCTATGGTGCACTAATAGTTTTTTGTTTGAACCGTAAGCTACTTTATGAATATGTTAAGAATTGTCGTAGTCCGCCATGTTCTGGAGCGGATACTTCCCGACAAAGTGAGATATTGATTTAAGCTAGCTTTAAATCAATTAATTCTGCATACATTTCTTAAGAGCTCCTCTTAACGTATTCACATGACCCAGAGTTGTTCATGTTAATGTGATGGAAAAAAAAGTAAATCTATGTATACACTCTAAAAAATACCATGTGTCTAACGAGACATGTTATCCGTCTTAAGTCTTATTCAGATGCGAAATACGTCTTGTTTTCAGACATGTAGTGTCTAGACAGGAGAGTGTCTTATGTTCCTCTTTCTCGTAAAACATTGTTATAGCTATTGACCAATAAATCAATTTTTTACTTTCTTTCGTAGCTATGAGAATTTACTTTCGGATGTGAAACAAAGAGTTTTATTCGATTTCTTGAAAATATTTAGGATTTCACTCTTTCCAGAGCTAGTTTTTCCGATGACTTTTCTGCCGTGAACTGCTTCACATTTTAACTCGAATTGAGGATATTCGTGGTTTTGAAGAGATCCGTATCTCTTGATTCGATATCTGAAGCGAAGGAGCTCTAAAAATATGCAAACCATTTTACCGAAATTTCTTTTTTTATTTATTTTTAACATATTTTCAAGGTTTTTATTTGTTTTCTAGATGATAGAAAAATTATCAAAACTAACTGATTACAGCTATATTTTAATATTGTATATTTAAAAAAATACTTAAGACTTTTTTTTTCGTTTTAGACTTAAGTGTTGCATGAGTTTTCCCAGACGCTTCTATCAATCTATGGTTCACTAATTCAAGAATTCATGTTTTTATATGAACATTAGTTATTAGAAAAAATATTCTCAATGAAATAATTTGTTTACACTTTACTGGAGTTAAAATTATATTTAAAAACTACAGAAATTATTTTAAAATTATTTTATATATATTTTTTGATGTTTAATGGAATTCCTCAAAAATCAGATTTACTCAAATAAAATATTTTCGAAGATAATATTTTATTCCACAAGAATATCACCTTCGAGGAATTCCATTAAACATCAAAAAATATATATAAAAAAAATTTAAAATGATTTCTGTAATTTTTAAATATAATTTTAACTCAAGAAAGTGTAAACAAATTATTTCATTGAAAATTTTTTTTTCTAATATCTAATGTTCGTATAAAAATATGAATTCTTGAATTAGTGAACCATAGATTGATAGAAGCGTCTAAAAAGATACTTCTAAGACGCCTATATACACTGGTGGAAATAGTCCAACCAGAAAATTTTAAGACGCTCAAGCTCAAGCGTTCGAAATCGGTAGAGGCGGCGCCAGGAATTTCTATCTGGGGAGGCGCAGCCCCTTAACTCTCAAAGTGTCAAAACCGGAAGTGGAAAAAGAATCACTAGCAAATGGTTTATTAGCAGAAAAATGACGACAGCCCAGGTCATTATCGATCAGTCGGTTCTTGTCGGACGGGTTATAATTCCGATGTCACACGATGACCGGATTCGGTCGGTTAATTTCTGGTGAATTCCGATGATTTTCCTTGTTTTCTTATGAAATTTGGTTGCCGGATACTCCGAGAACCGACCAGATTTACATTGCCGGAAAATATCATGCTAGATGATACGATTGGGCCGTATACGACGTGATCCGACAATATCCAGTAACGAAACTTTACCGGAATCCGCCGTGCCGCATGACGCTCGATTTCATGGTAGATCCGGCTTAATCAGTATCACCGGAACCAATCGGATCATATCAGAACGGAACGGTCCTACTAACCGGATTAAGCCACTTTCTACAGCACAGATCCAATCGAAACCGCCTGTATGTAATTAACGAATACTAAAGGAGCACCTTGCGATTCAGTCAAACTATTACTTAACAACTCACACAAACGGTGATACCCATGAATTGAAAATTATAGTCGATCCAATACAATTTTTATGAAAAAATAATAAAAACTAGCAGAATGGTCACGTATTTATTTATCCTGAGCGAAGTTATCGCCCCGAATGATGTTCACTCAAGTCGTTCATCATATCTCCTACCAATATAACTTGATTCGATGACCATCTTCTGGTCTAACGCGAAATCCAGAGCCATTCAGGATTACCCAGGGCGAGATAAACTTGTTATATATCCATACTATGTTACTCGTCGATACGACTCGACATCTTTTAAAAGGCCGAGCAAACGTGTTTGCCCGGTCTGGTGACACCGAAAGCATCATTTCGAATTACCAACAAACCCTCTTGGGGATGCTAGGATATTGATTACAAAAAATATAAATTAGGTCCTATAACACGATTTCGGCTTCGAATGTCACTCAGAATCAGATTAATCAAGAAACACGTACCTAGCAACAGTCTAAAATGATAATCAGAACGATTCTTCAATACTTAGTGACCTACTCCATTGGTCAAAGGTGAGCCGCGGACCGATTTTTCCCAAAGGTAAGTGTGGTTGGATCCGTAATGAACAGATGCTTAGAATCCTGTTTCCGGACGAAAAGATAAGTTGGAACCATCGAGAAAGTTTATCTGAACGATTCTGTACGACTGTTACAATCTTTTGATTGGTGCAAAATGATCCGTGGAGGGATTTTGGCTTAATTAACGTGCCCAATTATTATTCTTTAATGATGTTCAGAATGATATTAATTGATGAAAACGTTAGTGGTGATGTTCCAGAATGACATTCAGATGCATTTTCTATGAATTATCAATGATTTCGATAGGTGCAAAATGATGTCAGGGCGATGTTTTCAAGAAGTGAAATGCAAGAAGATGGCGCAGTAAACGGGTTGGTATTGTGTTTAATGAATACGATGTATAGTAGGTTGATTTTGGATTATTCTAAGTGTGGACATTGGTGAGTCAGATGTTGTTGTTTTCGGGTTACAATTATTTAAGGTGATTGCTGTTGACAGAAATGTTTGTTGTGGACCCGTTTGAGCGGTGAGGGTTTGGATTATGTTGTGATTATTGATCTGGCGTATTCGTTTCGGTTGGTGTTCGTGTTTCTGAAGACTACAGTTGATTCATCTTTTGATTAAAGAACGCTAGTATGAAAGATTTTTTATGAGGTTCTTGTCGTCGGAATTGGATGGAATCCGGCCAAATATGTGGTGAAGCCGTTGTGAAACTGGGATCATCCGGTAGTCCGGGTGGATCGGTTGCGACAATGTTTGGTTGTATTATCCGGCAGGAAACGACCGGACCATTTCCCTCTGAATTCCGGCGGGGTTTCCAGGAGCAGAGATTCCGGCGAAATCCCTGCCGGCTCCTGGCGGATTTGAATGGGAAACATGCCGGCTTCTAGAGTGATCTGGTGCTGGTTCCGATGGGTTTCGGCAGGATCCGGAAGCAAGATCGAGTGTTTTGGGAGTAATAACAATAGCATGCATCTTTTTGAATAGAATTCTCCAACCACTGTCTATCAATGTACCAGCTAGATTGAAATGAACATTTTCGATGATTCAACGGATAGGTTGCTAATTTTGGTTGAACAGGAGGATCAATACATGACGTACTAATATCATTTAGACCAGATTTCGCTTCAAAACTTTCATTCAAAGAAACCGAGGTTGCGAGAGAAGATGACGAAGTATCAGAAACAAGATCACACGTAGTTTGATCACCACAACATGAAGAGACAGAAAGAGAAAAAACCGGATTTTCAGATTCAGTTGATATTGATAATGACGATGAAATAATCACATTTGATTCTGTTTGTTCTTCATTATTACGTGCTTTTTTGGTGGAAGAAAGAAAGAAGGAAGGATTGTGGGCACGAGTTAAGGGAAAATGTAGACGCCATCATGGAGGCACATGGAATTCATTAATGTGAAAAATCAAATTGGCTATTTTGTATTGCTAATAGAAATTATTTCTTTCAATGGTGATTCATAACGCAACTCAATAAATATTTCTGTACATGAAATCCACATGAAATAGGATTACTATCTTTAAATTTGCTTTATACTGGACAAATAAATTTTTATTGCAGATCTTTTTGTAATATAGTCCTTATTAATACAACTTATCAATATAACTATGTCGTATTATGATAATAACCTAGAAAATCTAGAAGGTTCGTGATTAAAATTCTATTCAAATCTTCAATATCAATCTATTTCAGAAGTTGAAAGATCAACTCGATGTCTGCATTTAAGTAATGGTGTACTGAACTTGGTACACAGATGTGTGAAGGATCAGGCATCATTATATGTTGAAGCTCAACTTGACAAAGACTCAGATGTGAATCGTGCATATAATTATGTACGAAAAAATCGCAAATTTTTGAACATGAAGATTCATACTGATAGTCCTACTTTTATGAAAGAACGGCGCTAGGACAGATTGTCGCAAGACAAATCGTCGCGGACCAATCGTCGCGGACAAATCGTCGCATGGACAAATCGTTGCAGGACAAATCGTTGCAGGACAAAACGTCGCGGACAAAATGTCGCGGACATAATGTCGCAGACAAATCGTTACGGACAAGTCGTTGCATGGACAAATCGTTGCATGGACAAATCGTTGCAAGGATAAATCGTTGCATGGACCAATCGTTACATGGACAAATCGTTGCAATATATCTATTTATCAAAAATGAAGTGCTACTCAATATGAGGTATTCAAAGAATTAGAAAAAATTCCTAGTTAATCTTTGGAAATACGATTGATGCTTAAATCTCTAGATTAATAGCTATTTTAGTTTTATTTTACAATTCATTTTTTTAAATTTATTTATTATTTAGAATTGAAGAACAGAGAAAATAATATTAATACTATATCTACAACAAAAAAATTGACAAAAAAAATTCAAATTATTATATTGGCACTAATATTGTTTAAATATTGGTTAAGTTCATTTTTATTGTACATATTAACTACACGTATCATTCTTTCATTAAGTTTTCGATAAACTAATTTTTTGAGTTGTGGTTGATGCCCTTGAAGCATTTGTTGAATATCAATTTCAAACTTTGACTGCTCTCGACGAATTTTATCAGCAAGTTTTGCAGTTGAAGGATGAGCCATCGATACACGATTAGCGAATGCGCAATGCCACGCTTCGACTGAATTGTTAGATCGAGGAAGGTTGTTAATGACACGTTCGTATACATTCCATAGCTCATAATTAAATATTGGCTTCTTTCTGCCAGTTCCTATGAAAGTAAATACTGAATAAAGCATATTTAGAAAAAAATACTCACCTCGTTTTTTCCTTTGTCCGATCCAAGTTTTTTCAAAGTATTCAACGATGTTATCCGCATCGTCTTCGAAATCATCAGCAACAATATCAAATGCTTCAGCAACGTTGTCAGTTGGAACGAAAGGTAAAGAAAGCAACTTCCTGACATTCAAGCGGAAGTATTCATCTTCCTGGTATTTCTTGGACAATCCATTGTCTTGGATATGTCGCCAAACACACTG
>CAJNYU010000773.1:0-20599 GCA_905331475.1 Rotaria socialis | reverse complement strand
TCTTGCCTAAACCTAAATCATAATCTCCACAAATGCAATCTAAAAAACGTTATTGATTGCATGTTGGTAGAGCTAAATGATAGATTTTCATCGAAAACATTATCATTGATGAAAAGTATCTTTACCGTTTATCCAAATAGTACCAATTTTCTTAATATTGATGCTATCGATGAATTTTGCTTTCATATTGGTGGAGATTCGAGTGCACTCAAAAATGAATTTCTTGTTATTAAATCCATGCTTCAATCGAAAAAAATCAATTATGTTATTGAATTGTATAGTGAATTAATTTCAATGTCAGATGCATTTCCCCAAACGTTAAAAAATGATAACCAATGCCATATAACTATGCCAATTTCACAAGTAACTTGTGAGAGATCTTTTTCAAAGATGAAAATAATTAAGAATTATCTTCGAAATTCAATGGCAAATGAACGTTTAAGTGATTTAACAGTAATGGCTCTTGAGCGAGATTTTGAGATAAATTATGAACGTGTATAATTGATAAATTTTCAAGCAACCATAAAAATTGTAGAATTTTATTGTCTTAAGTTGTATATGTGTATTAAGATATTATCAATAAATATAATATAACTAATATTTTTAAACGTGAATTCGCATGTTTTGATTCTTTATTCAGATTAAAAAGCACTCTTAGATAGTATAATGGATTCGGAAGACTTGCACTGTATTCTATGAAACTTTCATAGGTTGGGACTGAGCCCCCTCAGTTCAAAATTCCTGGCGCCACCGCTACCATGTTGGTCACTCAACCCATCTGGCATCTCTGCTGAAGACAACAATATAGTTAATTGTTGTTTCTCTTGAAGATAAAATCTTACTCTATACATTTGAAAATTTCCAATTTCTATCTTATTGAATATCGTATTTTCAAGAATATCTTTCATTAATACACTATAATGTATTTTCTAGTTTACAGTGTATATAATTGCAAACAACAAAAAGAAAAGAGCATTAGATTTCTATATCTTTCAGTATATAGATTATTCTGAGGAATTTCTAGCGAAAAAAAGAAAGAATGATCTATTCAAAGAATTTTACTCGATACTTTCGAGAGAGAAAGATCTCATTTTATTCTTATACGTTTTCTCTTCTAGTTAATATTCCTGCTAATGCTACGTGGAAGCAGAACGGAGTGACTATTGCTGGAGGTAACGGGAGAGGGAATGCCACTAATCAACTCAGCTACCCTTATGGCCTCTTCGTCGATGGTGATCAAACAGTGGTTATTGCTGACTACGTGAATGATCGTATCATGCAATGGAAGAACGGTGATACAACGAATGGACAAGTTGTTGCTGGTGGTAAAGGCCATGGAAATGGATTACAGCAATTGTATGGTCCAACTGATGTATTAATTGACAAAGAGACGGATAGTCTCATTATTTGTGATCAAGACAATCGACGAGTTGTGCGACGGTCTCGTCGTAGTGGTGCAACACAAGGAGAAATACTCATCGATAACATCCAATGTTGGGGATTAGCAATGGATGAGCAGAGATATCTCTACGTCTCTGACTATGAAAAACATGAAGTAAGACGATATCAATTGGGTGAGAAGAATGGCACTCTCGTAGCTGGCGGTAACGGGCAAGGGGGTGGACTCAATCAACTCAACATGCCGAGATATCTCTTTGTCAATCGAGATCATTCAGTGTACGTATCAGACAACTGGAATCATCGTGTGATGAAATGGGTAGAAGGTGCAAAAGAAGGTATTGCGGTCGCTGGAGGACAAGGTGAAGGGAATGCTCTGACACAATTGTCTTATCCTTATGGAATCTTCGTTGATACGTTTGGTACACTCTATGTAGCAGACTCGCAGAATCATCGTGTAATGCGTTGGACTCAAGGAGACAAGAAACAAGGCGCTGTAATTGTGGGTGGAAATGGTCAAGGAGAAGGAGCAAATCAGTTAAGCTACCCCTGGGGTTTGTCTTTCGATCGACATGGTAATCTCTATGTCGTCGATAATGGTAATAATCGTGTTCAACGATTTTCTATTGAATAAGACTTGTGAATTGTTTTTTCATTGTTCGTTTCTTTTTCTATACTTTGAAATAAATGAACAAGAAAAAAAGAAATTTTCTTTTACTCTTTCGCTTCAAAGAAAAGAAAAAAGCTAAAATATAAAATTACGTCATATGTTTCTTTTCTTCTTCTTCTCTTATTTATTTATTTGTTAAATGAAAAGAAATGAATTAATTTTTTTTCGCAAAAAATATTAATTGTTAAAGTGAAAAAAATAAATTGTTTTGGAAATATTTATTATTTAAGTGAAAAAATAAAATTTTGTATTATTTTCATAAAAATATTCATTAGTAAAATAAATTAATTTATTAGTAAATTCAAAAATATTTAGTAAGAAAATAAAATAATTTATTGGTATAAAAAAATATTTAGTAGTGAAATGAAAAGAAAAAAATTTGTGTTATTTAAATGAAAATTTTATGATTTTAATGAAAATAAATTTTGTATTATTCAAATGAAAATAAATTTTGTGTTATTTGAATGAAAATAAATTTTGTATTATGTAGATGAAAATTTGTATTATTTGAATGAAAATAAAATTTTGTATTATTTAAATGCAAATAAAATTTGAGTTATGTTGTAATCCAAATCCAGTTGTAATCGTATTTCTCAATAAGTTCAACTCATTGTTATTTTCCATTTAAACACAATAAGAAGTAATAAATATAAATAGTCTCCTTCGGTGAACCTTTAAGTAGATTTAACATGAATATTGTATACAGGCTATCTAACGTTTATTTCTCTCGTTTGTAATGTTCATGCACTGCACTCGTCTGCAATTTATGACCCGATGTACAAAAATATTCATTGCCTTCAAGATATAATCAAACCACAGCTTTTTTTCCCTTTCTGTTATTTAGATATTAACAGATATCCTTCTATTCGATGGACCTAATGCATTTTCTTAGAGCACGATTGTGCCGATATTGATGGCACGCTTCGATGATTCTCCTTCCTCTTCCTTCTATTCTCTTTCCATTATTATAATATATCTCTCTCCTGTCTCTCTCCTATATATACGTGTGTTATGTATGAAGTTGTTACACTCTGGATATGTGAATAAACGAATAAACATCATTGCCGCGAGTGGCTGTAAGCTACTCCACCTCTATCCAGTTTGCCAAAACGATATAAACTCAACAGAGTCCTATTTATCGTTACAATAATGATCGTCCAAAAAGAGAACCATGAATCGTATACAGCTAATAAAACAACTGTGAAGCCACTTACAAAAAAGTATGCATAAAAATTAGTTTTTATTTGCATGTTTAGCATGCCTTAAAGGTGCCATCGTTGTTCCAATGCTCCCTGTTGAATAAAAGATCAAGATCATCATCAGAAGATAATATTATTAAACGTCTATTAGGATCTTGATTGTCGTACAATAGAAAACGTGCACCACCATTAGTTATTTGTAGTTCATCAGGAATTACGATTTCATCATATGTTAGTGGTCGTGGTAAAGGTATGTCATTTCTTTTTCTTTCACGTTCAATCATTCTTTGCGATGAATGATATGTTGGCACAGCTGCATCATCATTTTTATCAACATTTTGCAGTACTTCATAAATTATACGACGTGGAGGATCATGAGATGTTGTTGCACTGGTTGTAATTTTTGATTTAAATTCAGCTGATATAGTTGCTTCCGGGTTGGGTGCATGTACATCTTCTGTTATTCTATTATATTGATCACCATCAAAAGTAACACGACCAGCACAATCGTTTCTCGAGCAGCGCCAGATTCTTTGTGATTTATTTGCACGACGATAAGAATAACCCTCGAGCAAAAGTTTATCGTATCCTTTCGAAGACTTCACAATTGACATTAAGTACTGATAATCAAATTAGGTGAACAACAACGAGGATCAAACGAACACAAGAAATATTGAAAAAACTCGAACAGGTTTTTCGTCTTATTAATTTTGATTTGGTCCTCTAGAAAAGCTAGATTTAAACGAATTTCTGGAACCATAAGATGTCACATATTTACACTTTTTTTATATTGAACCACTAATTTATTCAGTATTAATTTTTCTATTTCTTTAATTTGTTTCTCCTATGAGGCTCAAATGTCGGGGGCTCAACTGTCGTGTTGCCTTAATATTGTGTTGGTTTCGTGATACCAAAATCAAGTAGCTATGAAAAGATTAAACAGCTGCGCAGAAATTAACTAACTGTAGAAAAAATTAAGCAGGCTATGGAGGAATTAAATAGCTGTACAAGAAATACAATAGTCGTCGAAAGTCAACTGGCTAGGTAAAATTCAAGTAGCTTAACACATTTGTTTCAATAGTTGCATGTTGATATAAAAAGTATCTCGTTTGAGAAACTACGGTCTTATATTGCGAAGATCTTAGGAGACACTGGTAATACCTGATAGTACCTGGTAATACCTGGTAGTACCTGGTAGTACCTGTTAATACTTGGTAATACCTGGTAATATCTGGTAGTACCTAGTAGTACCTGGCGATACCTGGTAGTACCTGGTAATACTTGGTAATACCTGGTAGTACCTGTTAATACCTGGTAGTACCTGTTAATACCTGGTAGTACCTGGTAGTACCTGAAAGCACTTGACAGTTGTTTTACATATGTACATGTATATATCATATATATATATATATATCAAGGGGAAACCGCGGACTTGAAGTAGAAAAGTATGTCAAAGTACGTCAAAGTAGGCTACTTGAAGTAGCTCAAAGCACCACCCAAGTAGTCCAAAGTAGGAACAAGTAGCTTCAAGTAATTTCAAGTAACTTCAGATAAATTTGAAGTTGAAAAGTACTTCAAAGTGAGCTACTTCAAGTAGTTGAAAGTAACTTGAAGTAGCTTAAAATAGCTCAAAGTAACTTCAAGTGTAAAAGTCCACGGTTTCCCCCTTGATATATATAGGTATATAAAATTTGAATTATTTGGCAATTCATTTCCTCCATGAACTCCCTTTTGATGCCCATTTCTGATATCATAATATATAATTTGTTACAATCATTATTAAAGCTTCTCTTATTGTGATTTCCACCAGTTAAGCTGTTAAGAGGATAAATGAAGATCATATATTCAAAAGTTTCTCAACGACTTGGATTAGGAGACTCAGAAGACATCTTTTCTAATAGGGACAATTTATGGACAGGTTTAAATATATGAAATGAAGACTCAAGCCCGTACTAGGGCTGCTATATTTCCATCATTGTTACCCGTAAGGGATGAGTAACGGCGATTAGCTTCCAAGAACTTATAGCTAGTGTGAAGGCTTAGGGTCTGTCGATCTTAAATCGATAACTTTGTTGTCGTAAATTAACCACTATTACTTTTGCCAGCGCAAATGGTTATCATAATAAGTGTGATAGATCTTATTCCATTTGGGCTTTCTCAAAAACTGTTCCCACATATTCTTCAAATCCCTAATCGATATCTAATAAAAAATTTAGGTACCCGGGAAACCTTTGTACGTTTCCCTTGAGAAAAAGACTTGTACATGCACACAAGAAGAGCATAAATTTACACATAATACGATGCTAAAATAATAAAATGTGAGAAAACATGCTGTCTTACAAACCCATTTTTCTTCAACGCATCTGTAGCATATCGCCAACTGAGAACTATCCTTAATTTTTACTAGGTATATGAATATTTGATGTCGTTCCGAAATTGAAAACAATCAAAATTCAATCAAACGATGAACCATAGCAAAGAAAATGGATCCAGTAAAAACTAAATGCTATCGGATTGGACGAAACAAAAAGATCATGAAGCAGAAATGAAACGATCGATAAGTTCAAAGGCTACTCGCGGTTGTTCATAGGGAACAGAATGACCAGCATTACGAACCCAAGCTAAAAAGAAAGAATGTGCTCGTTTGAGATAACCAGCGACATCTTGGTCATCTTCTTTCACCTTCCAAATGATGCGGTCAGCACTACGCAATTGATCAGCATAGTTCTATTCGAGTTTATAAATCCAGTTCATTGTTACCGAAGAGGGTATAATAACATCAAGTAATCCATTATAAATCAATATTTTATATTTATTATTGAGAATTGTCGGAACTGTGTTTACGATTGATTGAATGATATCATCTTGAAGACCAGTTTGTACTTTTCACCATCATTATATGTCATGTTGCCAACATGAATTTGGCGACGATGTTCGCTGGCTGTCACCCAAGGAAAATAGTAGAAAAGTTTATCGGAAAAGTTAGTACGATGATAATTCTCCGAATCAATCATACCAGTCGCATTTAGATAGACAAAATCGAAAAGATCGTCAATGATTGAGGAAGCTTGTGGATATTAACCTTGCCAGATAGCTTCAAATACCGTTGCAGTTATCAAAGTTTCATATTCTAGCTGCCGTTCATCAATTAAACCCATTTGATACATTGCTGGTCCATAATCCTACTGGTTATAGGCATCAACTAAATCATCACCGATGGCCATGCCCTCGAGATTATTTTTCAATTTGGCTTGATGATTCTCTATGTAAATTTTGTTGACAATGGCTGAGACATATTTACCACCATAGGATTCACCAACAGCATAGAAATCACATGAAGCATATTCACTATAGATTTGAAAGAACTGAATGAGCATTGCGTAGAGACCGCTTGCTACTTCATCTTCAGTGTGCACATAGCATCGATCATCGGCAGTAAAGCTATATTCAGTGCCAACCGGTTGATCGATAAAGGAAGGTGATATTTAGAGTTCCAAGCTATATTACTCGAATGAAATCGTTCAGCTTCATCAACTTGAATAGTACCAAGTTCAGAGAAGAGACCAAAGAGAGATGACGCACCTGGTCTACCTTGCAACCAAATAATTAGTGGTGAGTCAATATGACCATTTTCAGAAGGAAAAAAAACAGAAAAAGAGACTAATATTACATGTTTTACTGATAGTTAAATAGCCGGAATTTGATGAAAAAGAATGAGCTGGTTCTAGATAGACTTGACTTGAATTAAGCGCTAGCTCAATTTGACATGTTTCTAAAGAAGGTGTAAGAAAAAGTGGTTCGCTGGGATCGTCACCTGAACGAAACAAAGTCTGAGAAATGCTGGAAAGACGACGACGAAGTATATGGAAGCCTTCGATACGAACCGATACATAAAACATAATTAACAGAAAACCAGTTAGTGGATTTCGCAAATGAAACATGCTTTATTAGTTATCATACAAGATATGTTTGCCTATATTCATGAATCAGTGTTTTTTGTCTCTTATCAAAATGTGGTAAAAAAGAAAAAGAAACAATTATCTTTGTAATCATTATATTTACATACGAGTTTGTCCTCGTATGAATAGCTCCAATGAACTGGTCGAAAGACAATGTTCGATAGAGATCGTCAGAGACTGGTAGTCATCGATCTTTCTTCGTGCTAAAGAACGATTCTAACCATTTAATATAAGAAATGGCATATGTGACTGTGGATTTTCATGGGTTCGAGGAAAAAAGCCTCTTCTCTGTTACTTTCAAGACTATGATGTTATGTTTAATAGTGGACCAATATAATTTAATTTCCGCCATTACAAATATTTATTCTACTTGTTTTAATTTTAATTTTTTTTGCACGATCAACAGAAGGTTAACAGTATTTGTTTTAAATGTTATCTATCTTATTCAGATTCGATCATAAAATATTTTCCTAGCTATCCACACGATCGTAGGTATGTAAAATTCTTTACGGAGACAACAATCGACAAGAATGCCTGAACCAACGAAATTGAATAATTAAATTCGTTTTTTCGTGAAGCGTTTTTCCAATGTGTTAAATAGTCATATTCTTTTATCAATAAACATAGTAAACAAGTCTGGTTTTTAAGCTTAGTTTTATTATGGAAGAAGTTTTTGAAAAAATTTGTCCCACCCATGGAAAATTTTCTACTCCTCCAAGATTCTACATCTCTGAGGTTAGTCAAAATGAAATATGTTCAAATCTCATATATATAAAAATAATGATTTTATTTTGCACACAATAAATATTTCTAGAAATCTTCATGCATATATTTCTTTATTTTCTTATTGAAATAGTTTTATCTCGTAATATATACTCATTTTTATTCTTTATAAAAAAAATAATAATAACAGAGATAATGAACTTTTGGAAAAAAAACCTATTATTTAATTAATTATAAAATGAATAGAGCTATTTTCTCAAAACTATACTATATTTTAATATAATATTTTTACTTACTATTTTAATAAATTGATGAGATATGAAATAAAAATAAAATATAGTTTGTCTAGTTTAAATATTGAAATTAATCTAAATAATAATAATAATAATAATAATTTTCTTTGAGATTTTTTTCGGAATATAGTTTTTACGTTTGAAAGTAATAAAGTATAGTTATAAGAGAATTTGTAAAAGTAGATGTCACCATTAAATGAAATGTTAGTTAATACATTTCTACGAATTTTCTCATTTAATTCGTTAAACTATATGTCACTATTCAAGAGAGAGGCATATACTGTAAGAAAAAAGAGATTTCAGTCCAATTCTTATTCAAGATAAATGGATAGTTTAGTATTTTATTCGCCTATCAATCATTTTTTGAAGGTCATATTTATATACTTTCGTTTTTTAGAATTTTTTTTCTTTTCTAAAATATTAAACGTCTTTTCAATGGATGATCAATCAAATAGATCTAATACTAATGATCTTCCAATGGTAGTGATCTGATATTTTCTCTTTTATTTTTCTTTGTTTTCTCTAAATTATTTGTTTAGCGTTCAGCTAAATTAATAGGAAATGAAAATCGTCAACTTTCAACATATATCGATAATACGTCATCTGCATCTTCAAATTCTAAAAGTGAAAATAAGCCAGGTATACGTAATGTCGACAATGGTAATCTGATGGCGTTATCAAACTATACCGAAAATGATGCTGTAAGTAGTTAAATTTTACATTTAAATTCAATAATTCTATGAGAAAAATCAGTATAATATCAGTTATCAGCAGTGTGGGAGTTAAAATTAGGGTAGTTATAACTCGAGTTATAACTTTTGAGTTATAACCGATCAAAGTTAGGCCAAAAAGTTGATCGAGTTATAACTACGGTTGATAGCCTAGTTATAACTACCAACCGTAGTTATAACTATCAACCCGAGTTATAACTATCAACCCGAGTTATAACTATCAACCCGAGTTATAACTATCAACCCGAGTTATAACTATCAACTCGAGTTATAACTACGGTTGATAGCCTAGTTATAACTATCAACCCGAATTATAACTATCAACTCGAGTTATAACTACGGTTGATAGCCTAGTTATAACTATCAACCGTAACTGCAACCAATGTTTTGATAATTCAATATATTCAAGGCACATTGATACTTCTAAAAAATCATTTTGGTGAATGCATTATTGATGTATTTTGAGGTTTATTTTTCTACATTAACCTCGTCATTTAAAACATTTTATTTCAATGAATAGAAATTTCAGGTTAAGGAAAGAGTATTTTAGATAAAGCTTAAAATTTCTTAAAAAAGTTCAGCATATAATTTGAGCGGTTAACATGACAATATGAAATGTATCGACTTTTATTCTTTTTTTTTCGCCCAACACGACGGGAGAGAAGGACGATTGTATTTTCTACATTAATTGTTGCTCTCTCTCTCTTTCGTTCGCTTAAATCAGTATTGGTAGAAAAAAACAGTGATCAACAGAATAATCGAAAATTAAGANTATAATCCCTAATATTAACGAAAACATTACTATTCATACTAATGGTGAATGTTTCCGTTAACCGTTAATATCATTCAAGAACATTGACATTAATATTAATGATTAATGAAAACATTAATTTTAAAATTAATGTTAATGTTTTTCATTAATCATTAATATTAATGAATTAAGTTTTTCTTAGAAAACATTAACCATTAATATAAATGGCTAATGGAAGTCATTAATTAATGTCATTAATTAAGTTCCGTTAAAAAAAATGGTCCACCCCTACTTTAGCCCCTTTAATCCCTTTAACTCTTTTACTCCCTTTAGTCCTTTTACTCCCTTTAGTCCTTTTACTCCCTTTAGCCCCTTCAATCCCTTTAACTCTTTCACTCCCTTTAACCCTTTTACTCCCTTTACTCCCTTTACTCCCTTTACTCCCTTTAGTCCTTTTACTCCCTTTAGTCCCTTTGGTCGCCTTTGACCACTTTAGGTCTAAAAAGGGATTAAAGGGACTAAAGGAACTAAAGGAACTAAAGGAACTAAAGGGAGTAAAGGGAGTAAATGAGACTAAAGGGAGTAAAGGGAGTAAAAGCATTAAAGGGATAAATATCGCATATATTTTCAAAGGAAAGTTAGACCAGGATAGCTTTAATTTCTTGTGGACCTATGGTTGATAGCCTAGTTATAACTATCAACCGTAACTGCAACCAATGTTTTGATAATTCAATATATTGAAGGTACATTGATACTTCTGAAAAATCATTTTGGTGAATGCATTATTGATGTATTTTGAGGTTTATTTTTCTACATTAACCTCGTCATTTAAAAAATTTTATTTCAATGAATAGAAATTTCAGCTTAAGAAAAGAGTATTTTAGATAAAGCTTAAAATTTTTTAAAAAAGTTCAGCATATAATTTGAGCGGTTAACATGACAATATGAAATGTATCGACTTTTATTCTTTTTTTTTCGCCCAACACGACGGGAGAGAAGGACGATTGTATTTTCTACATTAATTGTTGCTCTCTCTCTCTTTCGTTCGCTTAAATCAGTATTGGTAGAAAAAAACAGTGATCAACAGAATAATCGAAAATTAAGACATTTCTTCTAATTGATCACACTCTCGCGCTAATTCGTAGTCGTAGTCTGATATCGGCTATACAGTTCATCGACTGAATATGAACTAAATAAGAGTCGAGAATAGGTTGCACGTATACGGCCAATCAGATAACAAATAGAAAAACATGCACTTGAATCAAAGTAAAAAATTAAATGGAACTTAAATCCATGTTAACAATGTTTTTTTTAAATTAAGCAATAGTATATCTATTTTCACATTGATTTGGCAATGAGGAAAACTGAAATATTACGCATGAATAGCTTGTGCGCTTCAAAAAGCTTTTAACTTTTCTGTTTTTTGTTCACTAATAACACAACGATTGATCTGCATACTACTTATATACACATCCGTACTTTCATTTATTGTGGCTATCCATTGGATTGTATTCAGTTGCCATATCTCCGAATATTTTTAGTTGTGTGTTCAAGACAAAGATACCCAGAAAAACAGAAAAGGAAGCTCATAAGCAATTCTCCATATGACTGAAGAATAATCTTGGATCTAATAACAAATGTCCTTTCCGAAGTTCTACATTTCAGTGAAATATTTTTTTCTCCTGTTGTATTCTAACTACAAAATTTACAGGGTTAATCTTGAAAAATATCTGTTAGTTATAACTCAAGTTGATAGTTATAACTAGGCTATCAACCGTAGTTATAACTGGAGTTGATAGTTATAACTCGGGTTGATAGTTACAACTCCGGTTGATAGTTATAGCTCGAGTTATAACCATTTTCACTTTTTGCCATTTTGATCAACTATCAACTTTTTGAAAAATAGTTTTAACTCCCACACTGACAACGATACAACGACACTGAAGATTATAGACTGCTTTTTTCTACATATATCTGATGTACTAAGTACAAAATATCTTTCAGTTATCAAAAACACTGACAAGACGAAATGGTTTCTAAATATATAGGAAAATGCATTTCTGTTCGATATATTTTCAACTGTTCTATAGATACGTGTTCACAAAAATATAAACAAAACAAAATTAAATAAAGATTAAAAAACCTTATTTTTCTGGTTTATCAATATAAACTATCTTTTCTCTATACTATTTAAATATCTCGTACACTTGAAAGTACATTAGAAAGCTCTCGTGTAGATCTATCTTGATCCGTTGAGCTCAGTGTTTGTTTCGTTGTGTGAGTAAACGGTGAGGTGCTTTTCTAAAAATGAACGGTTTTTTATGCGGTTTTCGAGAGTTTCTGGGATTTTTGAGGGTGGAGGCGCGGTTGATTTGGGTGGAAAGAGCCATGATTCAATAGAGCATGTTAAGTTGTATCTTGGTTCGTACAATTGAAATCTTGGTCCGGCGTATTTGCGAATCCTTTTAAAAAATACTCGAATCCTGTCCTAGAATATCCTACGTGAAGATCAGTGAGAGAGCAGCTTTGTGATCCCGATAAACTAATTAGAAATAAGCAATCTCTATGTCAGTACTAGCTGTGTGTTATGTTATAAACACTAGTCATAATATTTACAATATGTGCAACACACCATTTTTCAAGAATATGTCACTCTTTTCAAAAGAATCTTCATTTTTTCGAAAAATATAGGAATATAGGAAAACAGTTTCAAATATTGTCCATTATAGGATCAACTTAAAAAACATAGGAAATATAGTCCTACTACGAAGTCAACTTTCACTTCCCTTAGGTATCATAGGAAATAATGTTTTTCTTCTTTACGATGCGTAAGTCATAAATCAAATCGATCATTTATTCTCTTCAATCATACATCGTTCTTAATCAAGGAAAGATGTGCCAAAATCATAAGCTAATGATGAGGCCATGTCTAAAATCCATTTTTTAAAAAGCAACGTCGTTCGTGAGCTATACAACTTTAAGAAACAATACTTAACAGTAACAGCTAATATTTTCCTAATATATCTATTCATGACTGTTCTGCAAAAGAAGATTGATATCTCAAATGGTACATTTATATATATATATATATATATATATACATTTTTATTATCTTCTGCTATTTAAATTCCCTCATAAAGGAGATTCGAATGTTTAGAAAAATCTTTCAATAGTTTATACAAATGAAATGCGAGAAACGATAATAAACAGATGAGCTTCCTTATACGTATAGTAATGTACAATAGAGATTCATTATCTTTTACTAATCGGTTAAGATAAGGTATCTGAATGCAATTAAAATTAATTATGAACTTCTCTCTATGTGGATCTAAGCTTCCTAAAAGTAGACATCGTATAGAAGCATCTTCAGATATCTTTCAGCATCTTCAGTCAACCAACTCTTGTAGATAATCTTTAGGCCGAATGAAATTCTAAATTATTCTCTTTTTGTGTTCATTAATATCTGTATCAATGGAATTCATTTCGAACTAAATTTGTTTTTGTTTTTCTCTTTTCAGTACGATAATTTGAATTTATAAAAGAATATAACAATTAATTAGAGATCTTTCTTATTTTCAAAGCAGGTTTTCCTAATCATAAAATAAGTAGAAATGATGATTTCCTCTTAATTTATTTTAAATTTAAAATAGATATAAATCATGCAAATTAATATTTACAATGGGTTAAAATTTCAATTTTTTAAAATCTTTTGTTTAATTTAATAAAATTTTTACGAATGTTAATGATTAACTCTCTAATAAAAATATCGTTCTTCCTCCAATAGAAAGGATACCTATCCTGATTCTATTATTTCATGATGAATGTGTAAACTATTATTGTTTTAGTTATTTGGACTAAATTCATGAAGAAAGACAAATAGAATGAGAAAATATTATTTTCTATTATTTTATGAGTGATAGTTTAATCTTCTATAGAAAAAAACGGACAAGAGTGACCCCGATGAACTTTGTAATACGATGCATTAAACAAATAGAACAATGAGAATATTTTATGGGGCAATCTGCTTGGACGTGTCCATAAAGAAACAAGAAAGTTATTCAGCGAGAGAGATAAATACAGAGAGAAAGAGAGACAGAGAAATAAGAAAAGGAAAGAAAAATTCTTTTTCCTTGGCCTATTCGCGTTTTTTTTGTTTTCGAATAGAGAGAGGATAAGAGAAAAAAATATTGAACATATTTGTTACCGTTCATTCTTGTTTTTCTAACGTGTTTAATCGTTTACGATGTGTTATTTATACGGCGTTCCACCTGTAAGTGACTTTTATTGAAATCAGATTTTTTGAATTCGTAGAAATTCTCATATATGAATAATAAAAAAAGATAACCGACTAAAACTAAGTTTTAGCTTTGAACATTAATCTGAATATTTAATCATTCAATTAATAACACTAGTTATAGACATATTTTCTTTTTTTATCAAACTTTCTCCACAATTCACCATTTATAAATGACTCTGTTCGTGTCTATATTACTGATCTATTAGAAAAAGAGGCATCATTCAAAGAAAACTCTATCTCTGAAAACTTTTTTATTTGATTTTGTTTTGAGATTGTAATATATATATATTTATTTATTTAAATGTGCATATAATCTAAGCCTAATCAGAACGAGAAATTTTATGTTAATTAAATTCATATGTTCTAGATTTCTTTTTCTATAATAATATATTATATTATGTACGAATCATGATTATTATAATGATCATAGATAAAATATAAAATTATTTAAAAACATATTGTTATATAAATTAGCTTTGAAGAAATTTTCAATTGACTATCATATGGTTTTTTTAACGATTATTTTAATTTATTTTCATAATACTTCATTAATAATTTTATTTTGTTCTATAGGAAAGTCTACCTTCATCATTTTCTCCACCACCTGCTCCATCACCACCACCATTGATTATTAATGAAAGTGAATTACCTACAGCATCACATGAAATTGAAATATTGCTGTCGGAAAAACAGAAACTGGAAGATGAAAAACAAAACATTGAAAAAATGATTAAAAAAAATGAAGAAGAAATAAATAAATATATAAATAGTAAGTATCTGTGGATTTGTTTGATAACTAATGTCATTCTCAAGTACTTGATGTTTAGGTGTAAGTAAACATTGTTTTTTGGGTGTTCAAATTAAAGGTAAATTATCTGATGAAGTATTAATAAAAGTATGTAAATACATACATTGAATAAGTTTTTAAGATATATATATAATTCTAGTTGTATGATGATATAGCACCAATAACATGCTGTAAGTTGCTGTTTATTTTCTTTGATATTTTTCTAAAATTTTTAAATAAGTTTCAATGAAGTATTTTTGTAGCTAATTTTCTACAATTGATTCAGATAGATAAGATCTTATTGTTTTTCGTTGTGCATTTAAATGAACATAATATGAATTGTCATTCGATCGAAAAACAAAAGTGAATTGTGTAATAAAGATATGTAGATCTATTTCCTTTGATGAAAATAGTATCACTGGTTAAAACTAATTTATATATATATATATTTCTATTAACTTCAAAACTGTAATTCAATTTGTAAGAAAAAGAAGAAAAATTTTTTCCATATATTATTTTGTACAGGATAGGTACAAGTATTTTTCCAGGGAGACAACGCTATGATTTTGAAAAGAATTAAAAAGAAATTTTCTATCAAATGAAAGGGGATCATAAATAGGATTTGTCAATATTAAATAGTTAGAATTCGTTTAATGTTTTTATATGAAACATAATTAATTTCTAGAAACTTTCGCTATTTAAGCATGAAAAACGTTCTTTCATTAGACAGTCGAAAAACTAAATCGGATTCAAATCGATGACTTTTTACAAGGTAATGTTGCAAAAATTTCTAGAAATTTGTTATGTTTGATACGGAAAGATTGACAGAACCTTTGCTATTTAATACTGATAAATACTATTTTTGATCGCCTTTCATTCGATTTAAAAATTGTTATTGATCCTATTGAAAATCACAGAATTTTGTCCTGTAAAAAGCCATTCTTATCTATCCTGTTTCTAGAGATTGATTATGTTTGATATAAAAAGTTTTGTAGAGCTCTTACTATCTAACATCAGTAAATTTCAGTTTTGACGCGCTTTCATTTAGTATAAAATTTATTACTGATTATTTTTAAAATAATAGGGTTATCCTCTGGAAAATTATTCATTTAACTTTTAAAGAAATTACAAAAAAAGTATTTCGCTTTTCCATAGATTAATGCATAGATGGAACCGGTACCGGTCTGGAAAAAAGTGGGTCGATCCCATCTATGGATTAGAGACATACATTAATAGAACACAGATGTTAACATTTTGGGTGATTTTTGTTAAAAATCATTCAGGTTTTTCAGACTCAATCTTTGAGCGAATGCTAACGGGCATTCACAGTTGAGCGTGTGTTGATTGGATTAATTAATTATTTGATTTGTTGTTGGTGGTATAGTATATATGACTTTCCCAATGTGTTCTAATCTGATAGCTTCTATCTATGACATATAAGACTGACAACATTTTTTGTGGTTTGTTTGAATATTTCTGAAATAAACCTTTTTAAAACATGTTTTTGCTTATCTCTATTTGTTTGATTTAGACAATCAAAAAGTTATATGAATTTCTATCGATGAAAACATTGATTCTGACTTATTCGAACTATTTATTATTGAAACTGATGGTAAAGGAAAAAGATGATTGTACTAAATAACAATTCAAGATAATATGATAAAACTTAGAGAAAAATATGTAATATTTGTATGCCTTACTATGGGTAGAAGGAACAAGACAAAACGCTGAAATTTTTATCATAGGGTCAAGACATTATCAGATAGACTTTATGAAAATTACACTTGTAAACTATGAGATTTAAAAGAATAACGAAAGAAATAATTTTGACGAAATAATCAAAGATATTTCTATGGAAACACATATAAAGAAGATTGAAGGTATAAAAGATTTTATAATAATATTTGTTCTTTTCATTGTTTTCTTTTCAAAAGTTACAACCGTTTTATTGAGTTAAGATTTATCTCTATAGATTTACTGAAAAAAACGAAATCATGGAATTTTGACTTGTGATTTTTTCCATTGATCGGAATAATAACCCTCTGAGACTATTTGAAGAGTGACGTGTGAAAAAAAAACAATGTTCCCTTCTTCAAATATTTATTTTATAACACAATAGCATTTTTCATAATGTTTTTATAACAAACGACTACTTTTGAAAAGAAATAATATTTCAAGAAATAAACTGTTTTTGCGAGTCAATCGCAGATAGTCTATATGACTACCATACCTATTTGTAAGCAAAATTTAAGATCCAAATTTCATTATTTTATATTTTCCGTAAATGCAGAGATGAATCGTAAGCTGAATAAAATGCTCACAACTATTGCAAAGAGAGCCATGAAAGAAATTCGTTTTCGGATTTTTACCATGTCCATATGCCCGATTGAATGAAATATAAATGGAATCAAAACGAAACGTAGCACCTTGACAGGTTTTCTCGTTAGAAAAATTTCCATTTAGAATTCATGTAAAATAAAGATTATTTATGATCTTTTTTTTATCTACACACAATAATAAATGGTTTTAAGTAAAGCATTTAAAAGAGAAATGAGAGAAGTTAAATAATGTGAAGAATATCAACATTGATTAAAAGCTTTTGTTTTATTTTATTTATCGAATACAAACATTAAAAGATCATTATTATTTCAAAGAAATTTTTTTTATTTGACAAGAAAAAACATAATAACAAATACCTAATAAATAGAATCTTCTATTTATTTAAAGCTTTTTAAAATGGTTTTCATTTATATAATATGTAGAAAAGGAGTGAAAGAAAAAAAAAAGTTTCATATATAAGTTTCATTGGTATTTGACTTATGAGGCTTTTACATTATCAGCTTAGAAATTTTTTTCTAGCATCGCAAATAGTCCTGTGTTTTTTCGACAACACTATCCTACCTTGAAAAATAAGATTGAATTCCATAAAAAACACACGCATTATTCGAATAATAATTCTCTTTTAACGCTTCAATCAAATATTTACACCAACGGGCGTCCCAGAAAAAATGAATTTATCAGTATTTTTCACATTTCTCTTCTATTATCCCTGTAATTAAAGCCATTTTTTATTATAAAAAGATAGCGTTTGAAATTCTCCTCCAAACCAAATATGACCCTAGCTCAGAAACAGTTATATGTATTTGAAGAAAAGAGAAATAAGTAGCTTTAAAAGGTAAATAACGGTCGTTCTATAATGAACGGGCACGCTTAGCATTAAATATTTTGATTTCATCCTTTATCCTATGGTATATTTTGTTTTTTTAATTATACGTATTTATAGATTCAAACATGAGGTACAAAGCATGGCTGCTTATTATTGGTGGCATATTTACATTTTTCGGTTGCTAGTTTGTCTTTAGTTTTCGTCTTTTTTCAAATATATCTAAGACAGTTTTTAGGCCAACTGATATATGGCTTGATAGAAAATTTCAAGCGTTATCTTTTTATAATAAAAAGGACTTTAATTACCAGGATAATAAAGCAGGAATCTTATGAATACCGGGAGGTCCATTTTTCCTGGAACATTGTTATTAAAATAATCTTATTAATCAGAATTAACAATTATATATATATATAATTTTTTTTCGTTTCTAGCATATTTTCGTGCTACATGTACAAGAAGATATGGAATTGATTTTCAAAACACTTCTCTTAATTATTTGGTTATTAACAAATATATAGAAGGTAAACATTTTTTTAAGAATAAAATAATAAAAAAAGTTTTTTTTACTTTTGTTTCGCTTCAGGAGGTGAAGTATTTGCTTATGTACAAAATAATAATAATAGGTAAAAACTCTAGTGTTATTAAATAATTGTAATACTATTAATTTTCATATATTTAGAATATTAGAAAAAAGAGAAAAAGAAAATAATGAACTACGTCATGATAAAGCCGCTTTATTAAGTAAGAAGAAAATTGGTGATTCAACAAAATTCATCATCACACTTGGTGAGTTGTTTTTTTCTTGTTATTCATATTAATAATCTAAATATTTTCTTCATTCTTCAGGTGCAATGCCATCATTAGATGGAACACACGTAAGTGTCAAATGGATGTTTTTGTATTAATTATTAAAGTCATCTTATTTAACAGATCGTTTTTGGTGAAATTATACAAGGATTTGAAATTTTTGAATTAATAAATAAACAAGGTATATTTGATTTTAGTCTTAGTGCTGGGAAGCTGAAATCTTGTGTGCACATACTCCATCAAAAACGTAAATCAGAGGGGCAATTTCGTGTCGATTGCTTAAGTACAAAGAGATTTATGATGAATGAAAATAGACTGCACCTATTTTACCCTTGAATTTCATAATTCAGGAAAGGATGGCTTTTTTAGGTCAGCTCATAGCTTACTAAGTACTCCTACATTTCACCTATCAATATAATTAATTTCACTGGTGTCTGTCAATTCTCTCTAGAATTGTGGTCATTTTACTGTAACCATTGGTGTAAAGACAAGTCATATAATATCATTTTGAGACAATAATTCAGTAGTTATTCACTGCTTGATACGCGAATTGTTACGAAAGTTTCTCCTATAGTTGAACATTGATTTCTAAAAGCCTCATAAACAGACTGCTTACTAATGAGAAATGGCATAGATACGTCCATCTGGTTGATGACATTGAGGATTCGAAAAAATTGAAAGAGGTCAATATTCGAGCAAACTATCTCATCGCTTCAATGAAGAAAGATCAGTAGCTGTGCTCCATGTCCCTATAGAAAACGTCAAGGAATAGCGGTTGATTTGGTATAAACCACTGTCATATTAAGTGGATAGTATGTTGTTAGATAGAAGACCTCAATGCAAAAGTAACCTCTACGCATCATCATTTCCCTTGCATTTTAATCATCTGAGCTGAAATAGTGTCTCTGATCTACATTCTTGATGAACTGAATGCACACGAATTTTCAGGCCTTTAGCACTTATTATGCCTGAGATTCTCTAGATGGAAGACTTTTACCGTCTACTGTATATAAAATTTTTCTTTATATTTTTTTAGCTGTTGATAATCTTGTACGTGCTGGTGGTGCTTCTTCTGGTGGTGATGCTGCTGATTTTGTTGTTAATCATCTTGTCGACATAATAATATATTCATGTGGTGAAAAACAATAATTTTTTTTTTACTATATACACCACCTTACTGTTTTCATTAGGCTTTCTTTTGTATTGAAGAAAAGAAATGAAATAAAATAAAAAAGGAAATGACTTATGTTTAAAATATTCTTTTTTAAATAATAAATATAGAAAAAATTACTTTTGAAGAGACAATATTAAATTATTCTCAAAATAATTTAATTTTAAACATCAATCTTGATTTACTTATGAATATTAAACATGAAAATTTTTATTAAATAAACATATGATTTAAACATTTCTTAAAAAAGAGAGAAAACATGGGTGTGGGTGTGGGTGGGTGTGGGTGAGTGTGGGTGTCGGCTAGAAATGAAAATAAGAATACCCACACCCACACCTAGGGGTGGCACTTTAACTTTGAACTTAAAAAAAAAGTGCTTAAAGTTTAAAGTATCACTCTAACTTTACTTTACTAATTAAAGTTAAAGTGCCACCCATCCCACACCCACACCCTCAAGTAAAAGAGTTAAAGGGATTAAAGGGGCTAAAGGGAGTAAAAGGGCTAAAGGGACTAAAGGGAGTAATAGGAGTAAAAGGGCTAAAGGGACTAAAGGGAGTAAAAGGGTTAAAGGGAGTAAAGGGAGTAAAAGGGTTAAAGGGAGTAAAGGGAGTAAAAGGAGTAAAGGGATTAAAGGGAGTAAAAGGATG
>CAJNYU010000772.1:0-49254 GCA_905331475.1 Rotaria socialis | reverse complement strand
CCTATCATTTACGGCTCACTTTCACTGAAAAAATCTAAATGCAGGATTTTTTGCATCTTAAACGTTATGGGTAAGGACAGAAGACATGCCGTGCCACAACTTATAACTAAATATTACCCTAAGCCCACGAGATCATTTATCAACCTCGGCAACTTATTTCTGCTCCATTACAGTACCAATTCTGATCTTAAGTTCGTCAAGGCCGCTCTCTATCAAAAACCAGACTTCGAGTAAAACTTATTTCAGCATCAAGTCAGAAACTGTAGTGGTCTGAATGTATAAACATTCAAAAAAAATTATATGGATATTCACTGAAAACACCAGAATACATTGGTTCCATATGTCACAAAGACTCGGAAATCCCACTTGACCTTTCGCAATAAATCGAACAAAAACATCGTTTTTCCTTACAACCGAGTTAAACTTTGAAGTCGTTCTATATTGAACATATTTCTATATCGAATTCCTGTTGAACCCTACTGAATAAATCCAGTAAAATAAGAAAAAAAAATCTTTAAACCTTTTTCTACGATCGGAAAGATCCAATTTCGTAACAAACATCAAGGAGATTTTAGTGATTCTTCTAATTTTTATCAGCAATTTCCATGCGTGCTATTACTTGTGTTACCCTATATCAGATTTTTTGTATTTTTTGTCATGATCTTCACTGAAAGTAACAACAACCAATGATTTTTGAAGATTTCCATTTAACCAATTGTCCTGTCTGTCTTTGAGAAATATTCATCATTTAAAGATTTATTATTCTCGATATTATATGATTAATCGTAAATAACGCCATAAGCACTTATTATTATTGATGCCAAATATCATTGCCGCAAATTATTACCTCTTTTCGATGAATTATATACGGAAAACATTGATTATAGCAGGATTTCTTTGATGCTTTTTATTTTTTCAGATTCCTCATGATCCCTGCTGCAGGATGGAACCGAAATCACCAAATACGGATCTCTTGATGCTCTCCTACGAATGCTGCTTTCCAGGATTCTCTACGATGCTTCCTTCAAAAGGTGATTTTAGCAGGATTTGTTCGGTGCCTTTTTGTATTTTGTTAGATCTGTCATGATTTTCACTGTTTGATGCACGGAAAATCATAGGGAGTTAGCTTTGGGTGCTCTCGGTAGATTTAGGGTATAGGCAGTGCTCCGAAAAAATCTGTTGGAAGTATGATTTCTGTGATTTGGGGTAGGATTTTTGGCTGCTTGCAGTTTTTAGTGTGATTTCTATGGAAATGTAGTAGAATTAATGTCTTTGCTGGGCTCACTATCGATCGAAGGGGTTTATGCATGTATTTTTCTTTTTGTTCAGAATTACGGCCGTAAACGGTTGGTTATGATGTTGTTACGGTTGTATGCGTTGCAGTGCTTGGTCGCTCCCTGTTTACTATAAGGCCGTATACGATCGGATATGGCTTCTAAACAGTCGCTGTGTTCTGTCATGTACGACACTGCAATATACGACCGTATCTAGCCATCGTAATGCTCGACCTGGGTAGGCATCATCTCTTATTGAGAAAAAGAGAATCACCAGGCAGTGTGCCACATACTTCTTAACAGTAGCTCTTGATAAATTCATTTATTAAACAGTATTATTCTGGTAGATCGTTGTTTTCAACAATCCGCACAGTTTCGTCGTCGCAACATGTATACATTCACCATTTCTTGTCGATGATTTGATATTGAAATCGTACTTTCCATTGCTAATATTACATTTAGCAAAGTTTGAGATGATGGTTGTATTAAAACTTGTATGTTAAATCTTATAAAGTTGCATACAGCAATCGATCGATCAGTCATTTATTGTAATATGATGTAAAACATCCATTGTACCAGTTATCAATGTTAATTTCGAAAATATATGTTTAGACTACTTTGTCGAATATAATTCAAAACATACTTGCAAAAAGTTTATCCGTAAAAAATTGCGGTGATACATTTGAATGAGAATAAAAATGATGATAGAAATCGAAATTAATCTTGTCAATAAATCTCTAAAAAAATCTAGATGTAAACCATAGAAGATTTGTTAAAGAAGTTCGAATACTTATTGAAGAAGTTTTTCATCTGGAGATGATGATGGTCGAACTACTTTTAAATATCTAAACTACTTAAAATCATCCTAAAATGAATCAATCCTTACTCTAATCAAGTATTGCTTCCAATTGATTACAAGCGATTAAATGAACATTATCATGTGATTCAAGACGAAATTGTTTGTCGCATATATGTTAATAAAAAATATTTTCGATCATTTTCATTTAATATCATACGACGTTGAAATCTAAAATTTTAACGAAACAAGAAAGAAACAAGAATAAATTCTTTATTGTATAAACTAAAACTTACTCGGCTTGTTGACCATATCAAATAATTTTGTGTCCATATCTTGATCTAGTTAGTTGTCGATCATTGCTATAATGTGTTCGAAACAAATCGAAATTTTTGTTGAACAATCAGTTCTCCTAATGGATCAGGGCGATTCAATACCGTAGTAGTTACTATCGATAATGTTGATGTTTGAATTCGTACACGCATTGGAAGTTGAAAATAAACTTTATGATGAGTGATTATAAAAAGAAATGAAATTTATATTGTATTAATAATCGAATTATTTTTGTACAAAATGGAACAGTTGAAGTATAATCCATCTAACCAGAATGATAAAGAAATAATGTATCAGGTAAAATCATTGTCATTTGTTCAAGTGCTGGTTTACGATCTGTGAATATTGTATAAACACGAAGAAAACTTGCAACCTAAAATAGAACTATAGAAACATTACAATCATCAAGTCTTATGAGTAATTATTAGGAGATAACTAGCACATTGACAATAATATGTTTTTCGAACACTAAATAAAAGTACATTAACCCAGTGGACCCATCTTATTTGCATAACACTAATAGATAAAGAATTGTTTTGGATTAAGCATAAATTTATTTTTCTAATTGTAATTGTGATAAAAGTATTGGAATATTCATTTGATACTAATAATTTTGATTGACGAAGATGAAGATTGTTCGACGTTTAAATGTATAACCGATTGTTAATTGTTGTTTAATTCATGAATATAAACAGTAGAATAATATTTAAACTAGAAAATAAAGAAAATTAACTATAAGAAAGACCTGTTTTTTTGTTTTCCTGCATTCATTGTTCGATAATATAATGATGTTAGAAGATACTAAAACGATAGAAAATTGTCATTGTGATGGATTTCGATAACCATTTGATGTTGTTGAATTGGTTTATCCTCCTTCATTTTGTGAAGGTGAAGAAGAACATAATAGATAAATTAGCGGTATAGTCAATACGACAAGATTTGGTTTTGTCATTCTTAGGAATACTTGCTATTTTTACGATCGATTCCATAGAAATCGATCCAAACCAACAAATAACACTATATGTAGTGAGCGTGATGTTAATTTTACAAATAGAAATGAAATTAATTGATCTCGATTGCTTACCAATTGTCTAGTTATCACGAACGACAAAAATGACTATAAATAATAATTATTTCAATGTTAGAAATCATTCCCCTGTCTTCTTGTTCTTCTTCTTCTTCTTACATTATTATATTATATGTATATTTTATTTTTTAACTATGTTAGCTTATATTCATACTTACCATTATCAATATCACAGGTAAGTAATAGTTTTAATTAAAAAAAATTTTTCGTTGTCTCAGCTTTTTACCCCATTTGTTTATTATTCTTTTAATTTTATTTGATAATAATTGTTTTTATATTTTAATTTTAGTTAAAGTTTTATTTTTCTTTTCTATTTTAGTAATATAGAAAGAGTAAGTATTATTTTTATATATTTTTAATACGTCCTACGGAAGCCTTCCATACATCGGCGAGAAACTGACAAAGGCTATCTTGGTGTCCGTAGCACGTACAGGCCGCTATATATATTCTATCTGCTGTATGTTCTATACGCGTTAGTTCTATGGCTCTACGTGAAGAGCCTCGGCTCTCTACGGCACCACCAAAGTAGTTCTTGGTCACGCGAGCAACTATTAACTGGTAAGCAAAAAAAAACATTTTTTATTCCAATCAATTCATTTCAATCGTCTTTTCTTATTTCGTTTTAGTTCATCTCGATTTCATCCACTGCAAAGTAATCCCAGGTCAGTGATTCCGGAGGACGGATACTGTAGGAACAGGCCGGAAAGATGCGGAAAAATCACCGTATCTGGCCGGAAAGCACGGGAAAGCACTGGAAACTGGAAGCAGTATTCCAGTTGGAAGTTACCGGATTTTTTTCCTGTGGATTCCGGTCAGTTTCCTGTGTTTTCCGGTCAGTTTCCTGTGTTTTCCGGTCAGTTTCCTGTGTTTTCCGGTCAGTTTTCTGTGTTTTACATCTGGAAGTTGATCGGAATCTACAGGAAGAAAGTCCGGTAACTTCCAACTGGAATACTGCATCCACTTTCCAGCGCTTTCCTGTGCTTTCCGGCCGTTTTCCGCCGTACGTCCACGACCTGGGAAGTATAAATTACTTTTCATTCTTTTCTATTCTTCTAGTTTCACTTCAAATGAAATAACACAAACATAAAGTAATTACATTTTCTCTTCTTCATTATCTTATTCCAAACAATAAAATTAATTGTTCTTTTTATGTTTTAGTTGCATTCACGAAACAATTAAATGAAAACAAAAATAGTTACATGTATTTTTTTTAAGTTTTTTTCTTGTAGTTCTTTATTTTTTTGTAACTTTTTTGTTTTTTATTTTTATTAATAAATATTTTTAAATAACACCAATTTTGTTTTTTCATTTCACTAATAAATAATTTCGTTTTACTAATAAATCATTTCAAAATAACACAAAAGTTTTATTTTCATTTAAATCATAAATATTTTACGAAAATAATACAAATCTTTTTCTTTTCATTTCAGTAATAAATATTTTGTAAAAAATACAACTTCTTTTATTTAATTCATTCTTTTGCCATTTAACAAATAAATAAAAAAAGAAGAAAAGAAACATATGATGTAATCTTATATTTTAGCTTTTTTCTTTTCTTTGAAGAGAAAGAGACAGTAAAAGAAAATTTCTTTTTTCGTTCATTTATTTCAAAGTATAGAAAAAGAAACGAACAAAGAAAAAACAATTCACAAGTCTTATTCCATAGAAAATCGTTGAACACGATTATTATCACGATCGACGACATAGAGATTACCATGTCGATCGAAAGACAAACCAATGGGGCCGCTGAACTGATTTGCTCCTTCTCCTTTACAATTTCCACCCACAATTATAGTGCCTTGTTTCTTGTCTCGTTGAGTCCAACGCATTACACGATGATTCCACGAGTCTACTACATAGAGTGTACCCAACATATCAACGAAGAGGCCATTAGGATAAGACAACTGTGTGACAGCATTCCCTTCGCCTTGTCCTCCAGCGACCACAATACTTTCTTTTGCATCTTTATTCCATTTCATTACACGATGATTGTTCCAGTCTGATACATAGACATTTTGTTGTTGATCGACAAATAGATATCTCGGCCAGTCGAGTTCATTGAGACCTACACCAGCGCCATTACCACCAGCTACAAGAGCGCCATTCTTCTCACCCAATTGATATCGTCTTACTTCATTTTTTTCGGTGTCAGAGACGTAGAGATATCTCTGTTCATCCATTGCTAATCCATAGCAATCGATGTTATGAATGAGTATTTCTCCTTGTGTTGTGCCACTACGACGAGACCATTGTGCAACTCGTAAATTCCCTCGATCACAAATAATGAGACTATCCGTCTCTTTGTCAATTAACACATGAGTTGGCCGATTCAGTTGATTCAATCCGCTTCCTTCGCCGTTGCCACCAGCAACAACTTGCCCACTCGTTGTATCACAGTTCTTCCATTGAATAATACGATGATTGTGCGTGTCAGCAATAACCACTGTTTGATCATCACCAACGCAAAGGCCATGAGGACAGTTGAGCTGATTAGTGGCATCGCCTCTCCCGTTACCTCCAGCAATCGCCACTCCGTTCTGTGTCCATTTAGCATTAGCAGGAATATTAACTAGAAGAGAAGACATAAGAATAAAAGGAGATATCTCTCTATCGCTGAAGTGATTGCATTATTACAAAAAGAACTACTCTTTCTCTCTCTCTCGAATAGCTAGCATATAAAATAATTTCAAAAGTATCGAACAAAATTCTTTGAATTGATCACTTTTTTAGAAATTCAAAAATATTCCGCGCCAGAAAGAGTTTTTTCTATATTAAAAGATTATTCTATGGAAATGAAATTCTCTTATGACGGTGATAAGTCTATATGTCAGCAGAAAACTCGATAAAAATGAATGAAAAAGTTATATTAAAAGAATTCTTCGACAGAATTGCGCTATAGTAATTGTGTGATCAATCACACATATAGCATATCGCTCTCTCTCTCTCAAACGTATTTAAATTCTATTTTGTAGAAAATCAAACTTAAATAATTATGCAGGAACATATAATTACATTATTGTCTTTTCTTTTGTTTTGTTAACCGAAGCAGACATTAAAAAGGGTGCAATTTTTGAGGTCCTCAGCAACGATTGGATATCTATTTTCAACTTCTCAAGAAAGTTAGTTTACATCCATCGTCATTCATCGGAGTTGCAAGTGATGAACTCTATTTTTTTTCTGTGAAAATTATTCAGCTAAATTATATAAGAGTGATATTTGTAGAACGTATCTTATATTAAGCGATCAAAAATGACATGCAAAGGGCATGTAGTATGTAAAATGTTGTTTAGCAGCGACAACTTGATTCTAATATTTCGCATGGATAGGGAACGAGTATCCAGATATATAGAATTGCGGATATATATCGAGATAATTAATCGATGTCAAATTATCGAATCTTGTAAGTGGTGCAGCCAAGAATTTTTGGACAACACCAACTTGTAATAATTTATTTAATAATGAGTTTACATTAAAACAAGATAGCAATATCGCGCTGATAATAATACGTGTATGTTTGTCAATACAAGTCAAGTCTAACTATTTTCCAATTACGTTCTAATAACTCTTTTCTCGTACAAGCTTATATACTAGAGAGAGAGAGAGAGAGAGAGAGAGAGAGAAAAGATACACAGAAAGATTACGTACTGTTCAGTACGCGACTATGCGTTGTTATATGCAAGGGTGTATATTAGTAATGTAAACTTAATCACGTCACTGCAATATGTTCATTCGCCCTATGATTTATAAGTGGAGGTCCGGCGGTTTCTATAACCCCCTACTCAATCTAGTCCTTTATGAGTAACGGCATACTTCGTGGCACAGATATATTATCGACTATTATGTAGTATTTTTATCTTTAAACTTGAGTATCAGATTTTACGTCTTTTCCTATGAAGAAAATACTTTTAAATCTTTAAATTATTTTTTATTACACTTTTTTTGTTCTCTTAATTGAACCCTAAAAGGATATTTTCTTTACTATGTGTTAAATTATATTCCTATATACTTTCATATTTTTCTTATTAATGATGTTCTTCTTTATAGAACACTTTTTATTTTACTCTATAAATTATTTTCTAGTTTACAGTGTAGAAAAATTATTCTGTGTGTTAGCATGCATATTAACTAAAAGAAACCGTAAAAACAACTCATTTCATATAGATCTTAATCGAAATAGAAGAAGATTCTCCCCCACTGAAAAAGCTTTTCTTATTATATTGGAAGATTATTCTGTAGAAAGAAAATTCTCTTCGACGAAGATTTAAAGAATTATACAAAAATATATATTAAGTATTCTGAAAGCAGATGGAATTTGAATTTACGTAGAATAATGTATAAACAAAATAGTTTGAATGCACTGGCAATGAAGACATTTTCGAGAGTTTTCTATCATCTCACATATATATATATATATATATTATTAATTATTTTGTATTCCCGAAGAATATATTTGAATATTATATTGACACGTACGCTTTCAAAGACACTTTTTCTTATACTATATTTAGGAGATTATATCAACGTAAGATTCGAAATTTATTCTTCAGCATATAGATAAAACAAGGCAATCGAAAATTTCAAGTTCTATCAGAATCAATAGTGTGATGAAAAATCATGTGTGTCAAAAGTTTTAGACTATAGTATTAAGTTGAGATGATCATTTACTGTCACATTCATATCTATTGGTATTCATGGAAAAGTAACTGTTATCTTAGCAGAAGTTTTAACTACATGAAAACGAAAAAAAAAGGAAATCTCTATCTGAAGTGGCAATGTTGGAAAAATTACTCTAGAGAAATCTTTACTAATAATTTAATAGATATAGGGAAAATTCTACTGAAAGATTCTTACTAAATAAACGTTATGGAGAAACGAATAGTAAAATTCTAAGGATTCTATTAGAGCGATTCTATTCTATAGAATAAATTCTCAATTGAAGGAGAAAAGTCAAAAAAGTTGTATGAAATTCAAAATTTCTAGAAGTGTTACTTTATTATCTTTACGATGTTACAGTTCGTTTCATAGTACAATGTTATAGAGACACATTGACAGCTGTGTTAAGAAGAAGAAAAACAAACTTGCACATGTTGCCAGGCAGAAAATACGTCCTACTTGCTTAAAAAAAACATTTCTTTCATGCAGATCGCTAAAAGAGCTTAATTCTTTTTTAAAATTTTTCTTCTACTAAAAGTAGTTTGAGTTCTTTTATCTAACGACAAATAGTTCTATTAAAATCTGTAGACGTGGTATCAGAGTGAAACTCGAATACAAAATGCGGTGTGAAGCTCGAAAAAAAGATGAAATTTCAAGGTCACTCTACACTAACAGGATTACAACGTTATGATAAGGTTTAGGACTTCATTTTTCTAGTTGCCGGTGCTAATAAGGATCAATATTTTAACAATCAAGTAGTTATCGTGAAAATTCATCAATATAACGTAAGAGAACGCAATAAGAAAGTCTTGAAACATCTGTAATTTGTTTAATTTGAGTATTTTAGTGGAATATTGCCTGATTTTCTATCGGTGAGATTAGTGAATAAAAAAAAAGATTGATGGCAAAGATATATGTCGCGAAAGCAAAAGAGAGAAAACAAACAAGTTTAAAAAAGAACCGAATTGTCTGTGTATAGCTTTCATTCTTTATAGAAATAGGGTTTTGTCTTTCTGTAACTTCAACTCAATCGAAAATCAACATTCTACACACGTATCTTTCATAATCTTGTAGATTTACTTCTTGTACTGCATTCAAGAATTGAGAAAAAGAAATGTTTCTTTTGAACAGCTGCTTATCCAATTTTCAACTATACACTTTAAGCAGCCATATTATCATTGATCATGCAGAGACATTTCTATACAAGCTTGCCAACATATTCACATAGAACTCTATCGATTGAACGATTTTTTATCTAGTCAAAAAAAGTAACAGCCTGATTCACTAGCTGAAAGGTAATCGACTAATGGGTAAGTCTTTTTTCCTCACTTAAGATGAGTTATTTTTAAGAAATTATTGATTTTCCATCAATTTTTAAATAATGATGTAAGAAATAAAAAGATTGCTTAAAATCTGTTTTGATGAAAGCATTGAAAATCACTGGAAAAAAAATCTTCCATTCTATCATTTTAATTTCGAATGTGGTAGGGACGCCCTCAATATTAGTGTTCTATTAGAAATATATAGAAATAACTCTTCGCTAAATATCTGCTCCATCTCTGCCGAGCTTTGTCTTTGCAATGACATAGGCTGCAAACACTTAACATCACATAACAATGAAAGTAAAAACAAAAAGTGTGGGATGTGGGGTGTGGGGTGTGGGTTTTGACCTTCTCGTTCATCAAAGTCCCCGCACACACTCGATGAAAGTGAAAATTTGTTTTCTTTCGCTTTTACTTTTCTATCATCTTCATTACAAATCAAAATACGAAAATTGAAGAGGTAAGGTTCACATCATGTGTTCTGAATTAGTTTGTGTTGTTCGCAGTGTGCATGTAACAAATGATATTTTAAAATGTAAATGATTTCTCTACGCATTAAAAAGCGTAAAACACAAGACTATAAGCACTAACTCCACAATCAATAAAATCAAATCTTTAATCGAGTAAAATTCAATAAAAAGAAAGAAAGACAGAAACAGAGAAGCAACTCACGATGTGTTGGTTTATTATTGGTCGGTTTCGTTGACTTCGGTGTTACATGTACTGATGCCATCGCTGCTGCTAATCCTTGTTGACTATTATTATTATCCTCATCGTCATCGTCATCATCATTAATTTCTACCAGATGCACTAAACGTAAATTACCATGTTGAAATCCAATATTTTTCACCAGTAACTGAGTGCCGAATTTCAATATAACTTCATGTTCATTGGGATACATTGTATAGCCAGCCAGGTCTCTTGCAGCGACGGCTTCGATCATGAAGAGTGTTCCTTCTTGATCAGGTTTCAGAAAAGCCTTGACAACATCGGCTGATGTCGAGCAAGAACTTACAGCCCACCAAGTCACTGTTTTATTTGCTGTATAGCCACTGGTGACGTTACCAGCTACGGCACGCCAAATAATTCCTTTTCCTTTTGGCAATTTACAAAGTGCCGTATCGAATAACTTGAGATAGCTAAACCATGGTATTACTTCATTTCGATTTTCTTTTCTTAGTACTTGGTTTAAAATGCGATAGAAACTATGATCACCTGCTTCCATGGTATACAGAAACAATGCAGCCGACTCATCCGGCGTGAGATTATGCGGTGATGATTTCGTGCAATGTTTTTTGGCTTCTTTGATAGAACGTTTAAGTTCATTGATTTTTGACAAGAAACCCTTTAACGATTCTTCAAGCGAAACAAGATCGTAAGTCCAATAACCAGCAATAGGTTTTAATTCGTGGGTTTCAAGTTCGAATTCTGTAAATCGATTCATTCTTATTTTCGTTTTCGTATGATATTCTACAATAGATATACTATGTATGTCCTAGACAGGTACTTTCAAATTCTTCTTGTTGAATTTTTTACTTTTTATCATACACGAGGGTGCGGATATGAATATGCGGATGTGAGGATGTAGGTATGGGCGTGGTAGGGCCCTGTGGGAACGATTTTTTTCCATATTTTCCGGTCTCGTTTCCCACGGGAATCGAGAATGAGACTTCTCTTGGAAATTCCAGGAAAAGAGAAGGGAAACGGGAATTATATAGAAAATTTGCCGCTTCCGAAGATCTGTTAATCCTATTTTGTTTACTAAAATGTATGGATGTAACAGTTTCTTATTTCATATAATTAGCAAAAAGAAACAAATATCTATTAAAAAATTGTATAAATTAATTTGTTGTTCACTTAGGGGCTGCGCAAGCGGGGTAGGTGTAAACCCCTCAATAATTGAAAATTTTCAATTTTTTCCACCAACAGGGGCAAATTTTCTGTACTTTTTCGCTGTTTTTGCTAAACTTTGTTGAAAATAGCCCATTAAACCCCCCCCCCAATCTTAGGTCCTTCGCGCGGCCCCTGTGTTCACTAGGGGTGGACCATTTAATTTAATGCGAGTTAATTAACGGCGCAATGGCGTAACCAGGATTTTTAGACCATTGGGCAAACGTCTATTAAGTCAAAAAACAGCCATGGGCAAAACTGGCAAGATTTTTATTGATAGGCCAAAATTTTGTTAACCCAGCAAAGCATTGATAACGTAGAAAAAACACCAAAAAAACATGAGATTCTTTTAACCTAATATATAGGAAAAGAATCTCAGATTTTAAGCTTGCGTCAGACTTGCTGAGTTAGACATATTTTATTCTATCATCAGTCTCTGTTTATAACATTTGGTTTTGAAATTTAAACACCAAAATCAGGGTTGCCAGCTGTTCAGGTCCCAAATGGGGTACATTCGTGAGGTACGCAGTTTATATCTTTCACACTGGTCATCGGCTGCGGAAATCAAGTTCGAAAACTATTTTCAATCAGGAAAGGGCATTCTCAGTTTTTTGTTTTACTATAAAACCTCGCTTTCAAATTGAAATTTTTATTTTCTAATAAATGTGTTCACAATAAAATTTCATTTTGACATACATATATTCAATTCAATCATAATAAAACAATGTTTACTCAAAGCGAATCTTCTCGATTTATATTTACACTAACTGTTGCACGCTTTTTTTCGAAACTGTATTTTTGTTGACTTTTGGCACACTTTATCAGTTGCGGTTGTGTTTGAGCAACAGAAAAAAATCTTCACATGTCATAGTGCTATTAAATCTGATTTTCAATTCAGTAGCTATCGTTTCATTCACCGTCAGATTGCGACTAGCTGTCCATACGCTTTTTCTTTGATTAAAAACGCCTTCAACAAATGCACTCGAGCAAGGAATTGAGTACACATAAGAAATAATTTTGTACATTTCAGTGCACATTGGTTTCGGTTTTACAAGAAGAAAAGCCCAAAATTGATCAGACTGAAATTCCACTTCTCTTTCATAATTTTCGGTCGTCGGTTTGTGAATGAGATTATCTTCATCATGGAACTCGTTGCATATGTCATTGTTGAATTCTTCATATCTTTATCAATAGTAAATGTCGGATAAACAGGCAGAAATTTTCTTAGTTTCAATCAAAATATGGATGATAGCAGTCGTAACGTTGAAAAATGCAGATGGGGTACAAAATGCGTACCTCAGAGGTAAAATTTGTTTTGAGGTACAAAAGGCTCAAATGGGGTACTGTACCCCCAAGTCAGGTACGGCTGGAAACCCTGACCAAAATCAAAACGACTACTGTATATTTTTACATAAAATTTCAATATTTGGAAGAAAAGTGATAGCGTAATAACGAATTGCCACTGGCGGATCTACCATTACAGCTAACCAGCGAGGGCCACACCCTTCATTAAATTTTTTCGACTTTTCCCAGCAGGAATGAAACAGAAAAGAGTCGTATTGCCTCGGATAGGCTTCAAAAAACACTTTTTAACCGGGAGTACCACCACCCCCCCCCCCTACTGATTTTCTGGATCCGCCATTGTGAATTGGATCGTTTTCCAGTTGGCATGGCTTAGTATTAGTTCTTTAAAGCAGGACAAAAGAGAACAACAAAATTATAAGTGTAAGTGCGCAATTTTATATAAGCATATTTGTTCTTTTTCTTTTTTTCTTTAGACTTTTCTTATAATATAGTAGTGCGAAAGAAGAGACAAGACAGTAAACTGGACGAGATAGATTATAGTTCAATCGTTTTCTCTCATGTCAGCATTTTGAAAGAAGATAAAAGAAAAGAACAAGTATACATATAGATATGTATGTACAATTGTGCATTATTCATTTGTTTTTGTTCTGTTTTCTTATATTAATTCTTCATAAGAACCAGTAAAGGGTACATATGCGATTCAAACGAAAGAAAAAAAGAAAGTAGCTAGTTTATTCAAAAGTAAATAATTGTGAAAAAGTAAAATTCGAATGGGCAAAAATTAACTAATGAAAATTACAATGAGCAAGGCTCAAAATGAAATGGGTACTTGCCCATTTGCCTCCCCTCTGGTTACGCCGCTGTAACGGCGTTAATTAACTAAAATGGTTAGCGGTTTTGCTCAAAACGTTAATTCGTTAATATTAACGGTTAACGCTTTTAGTTAATGCTAATTTTAAATTAACGTAAACGTACCACCCCTAGTGTTCACCACGTCATTCATCATTGAAAGTACGATCATCAAGACTCAATTGTAATACTGCAATATCATCATCTTGTTCTTTCGAGGTTTTTTCATTCCTGTTTAGGATGTGAAGCTATTTACTCTTGTTCTGAATTTGGGGTGTGGGTGTGAGTTTAAATATTCTTCATATATATCCACACCCACTTTCTATAATGGGTGACGCATTTTAGTGTTTTAAATTTCTTAATAGTGACATTTTAACAATAATCTGTCGTTAAAACTGCGTTTTCATGAAATCTTAATGAGTTTTAACATGTTTCTTTAGGAATCTTGCCTATAAATTGAGTGTGGAAGAATAAGAAGATAGGCGAGCATAAATACCGCGGCATTAACTTTCAATCTTACAAATAATATACTCACCGCAACAAAATGTATAAAATCGATTATATGTTGTTGTTTTTAGAAAAAATCCCACTGCTTATGTTGTGTTATGTACCATTTTTTTTTCTTTCTTTTTTCGTTTTACAATTTTTTCTTGCTTGTACTTCGAATAGAAACGACTGCACAGCGCAACAGTGAAACAACCAATAGAAGTAGTGATGACAGAAAGAAAAATAAATTCAACTCTTAGTATGCACCGATTGAAATTGAATACTATTTGATTAGAGACATTTTGAACTGTTCCACGATACAAAAAAACAAGCAACACGATATAGTTCGCTACATTTCAAATTATTTGAAATCAATTTTCATAGTTACACATTTAGATTCAAATAAATGAAAGCTAAAGGATGATAATATAAGATTGATAGTCTCTCCATTTATTATTTCTCTAATTTAGATAGATTTTTGGCACTGTATTTTTGTTCTCAGGTTTTTCATCTTTAAATTCCCATCTGAAAAACAGCTGTATTTCAAAAGAATTATTGACTTGTGTATGCGTATTATTTTTCATGATCAACAGAGATTTATACAAATTATATTATACTAGAAACTCGTTTCCAAAAGCTTTATTTAGGTTAATTGGTTGAGATTTCGAGGCGTCAATTTTTTATGTCAAGGTTTTCTTCTCAATTCGAATTACTCTAAATAGAATGAGACATCAACAATTTAAAGCAGTCTTTAGCATTTCACTTGTTTTTCTCGTTCGTAGTGATTATAATTCAACAGAAAGAAAAATCCATTCTTGTGCATTCGTGTAAAAATTGTAAAAACCACACATATAGAAAGGGATCAATAAACAGTGACAGTCAATGTGAAACTGTGACACGAATTAGATGAAAATAATAAGTTTCCAAGTAAAAGCATCAAAATAAAAAAAACAATCAGATTTTGTAATGATATTTCTCAATTTGATATATTGATTGAAACTGAACATGGATGAGTAGTACAATGCCGACTACTAATTCTTATTTTCGTTGCTATAGTAGATCGACTCAATTCTAGATGTTGTAAGTATCAACCAGTACCCCAATATTATTCTATAGACTTAGACTTTTGAAAAAGTAGTCTCATATATATTCATTAGATTATTCAAGAGTATCTTTAATTGTATGCAATTTAAATTGCTTGACTTTTTTCAATTCACTTTATGAAATATAGTAGCATACTAGTCAGTTTTTGAATAAATATACTGTCAAATGGGTTTTAAAAAAATAAAATAAAAATTATCAATCAGATAAAACTTTAATGCGTCCAGTTGATCCGTTCACTTGAATTAATTGACCGTTATGAAATAATTTCTTTGCATCAGCAACACCAACAACAGCTGGTAAACCATATTCTCTTGAAACTATAGCACCATGTTGAAGCATCCCACCCATTTCCAGTACCAGGGCACCAACTATCGGAAAAAGTGATGTCCATGCTGGATCAGTCGCTGTACAAACTAAGATTTCGCCAGGTTGTAATTCAGAATTCAATGGATCATCCACTATTCGTACTTTGCCCTCATATAGACCAGGCGATACTGGACTACCAGCATATTCACCTTCCATTAATTCAGTTTGATTATTATTTTCGTCCGGTATTGTTGTTGCATCATAATAAGTTGTTCCATCAGAAAGTAATACTAATGGAACTCGTTTACAAGACATTTGTTTATTATATGCGATTCGACGTTGTGAAATTAAATGTTTCCAATAATTTACTTTCTCATATTGTTTATTATCCGTATTCAAAGCTAATAATTTTAATTCATCAATATGTAGGAAAAAAATATCATCAGCATTTGAAATTAAATTTTCATTAACTGCTTCTTGAGCTTTATTCAAGAGTGCTTGACGACATTTAGCAAATGTTTGAATAAGTCCACTGAATTTTGGGCATTCTCTTAATGAAAATAGAATCTTTAATCGAGAGAAAAGTAAATTGATCAGCGGTCGTTGAATTAGTGGCCACCTTAATTCACTTTCAATCTTTGAAAATGCTTCATACGCACTTTGTTTACTTCGATCATGAATTGTAGTAATCGCTTTATCAGGATTACGAATTTTTAAATAATTTTTAAATTGATCCATAATGAGCTGTGGTTCATCTGACCATCGTTTACGACCCATATCAACTTCTCCAATACCACGACAACCGTACGTTCGAAAAAATTCTTCCATTTCTAATTGAATATCTAATTTAAAAGATTTCTGCTTATACATATCAGCTAAACTAAAGATTGTTTCATTTTCAAATAAGCTTAACGTTGTTTGATCATCTCTGATTAATACAGTTACTTTCCATAACATCAAATTCATTTCTGTAGTCGGGTTAGATTCAACAGCACGCGTCAGTGCAAGAGCATCCATAGGGTCTTTTGCTATTTTTTGTAGAATCCTTAAAGATAGAATGCTAGGAATGAGACTCGGCACAGCGTATTTCACTATAGTTGACGGCAACACGAGCAGAATATTTTGAAAGTGATCAACATAGCCGATAAAACTTTGATTTTTTTCATCTTGAAAACCTTCATCGATAAACTGATGATACTTTTCCATTTGATTCATAAATAATTGTTTTCCATATCGGGGAAATAAGAAATTTCGTATTGCTTTTAAAATCAAAGGAATGAAAAATGAAAACATAAATACACATGTTTTTAATGATGATAATATTGATCGTGACGGAAAAGTCTTGGAACGCATTAAATAACTTATAATTTTCCCGATTCCTGTGTCAATCATAGACAAACCAAAGAATTTCGATGCTGGTGGTGTTAATACACCAGTAATATCAATCCAAAGACGGTTCGCTGCTGATTTGAATAGATGATGTCGTAACGGATCTGAAGACTTGTTATCTTGAAAGGAACAATTTCGATTGATACCGATTTTTCTTAAAATGTTAGAAAGTACAGTACGTATCACACTTTGACCTAGTGGTGTCATCGGTTCGAGAAATCCTTGAGCCGTTCCGAACGATATCATGCATCGTAAGCCCGATTGACCATGAGCAGGTTTTGGTATTGGAAATAAAGTTGTTATTGGTCTTGCTTGTAAAATATATAGTTTACCATTCGTAAATCCCCATTCTAAATCTAGCGGTTGATTATTATAACTTTTTTCTACTTGTTTAGCTAATTTAGCAAGTTCAATAATATATTCATCCGATAAAGCTTCGACTTTCTTATCATTATCGATTGTTTCTAATGTTTCAGTGCCACCATCTGATTTACCAATAATACGAATACTTTTCTCGCCAATCTTTTTTAAACGAATTTCAACATTTTCATTTCTATCAATCAATATTTCATAATGATCTGGTGTAACAAGACCCGATACTAAAGCTTCACCTAATCCATATGTTGAATCAATAACAACTTCATTTCGTAGTCCTGTTATTGGATTTGCAGTAAATGCAACACCAGATACTTCACTGAAAATCATCTGTTGAATAACAACAGCAAGTTTTACAATTTTATGATCAATATTAGACTTTTTTCGATAGGATATTGCTCGAGCTGTAAATAATGATGCCCAGCATTCTTTCACTTTCTCAATTAAATTTTCTTTTGTGACATGTAAATATGTATCTTGTTGTCCAGCAAATGAATTATCAGGTAAATCTTCAGCTGTTGCACTACTTCTTACAGCAACATGCATATTCATCGTAGCATTCTTCTCACACAAATGATTATAATTGTTGATGATTAAATCAATCATATCACTCGGTAAACATATATCACAAATGGTTGCTTTAATAGTATTACTAGCATTTTCTAATTGATTTATGTTCTCAACATCGAGTGTATCAATGATCAATAGAACATCTTTTGTTTGTTGATTGTTGAGTACATATTGAAATGCGTGAGTGGTGACAATGAATGCATCGGGAACAGAAAATCCTCGTTGAAATAAAATTGCTAAATTTGCTCCTTTTCCACCTACTACTTCTAATTCAGTAGCATGTTGTTCCTTCAAATTTATAACAAACGGAATATTATCATCCGCTGACATGGATCAAGTTTAATCTTTACAAAAGAGTAACTAAATAGTAAAAACATATTTTTAGTGCTTAGACTCTTATCGTGATAAGCAATTCTATTGGACGTTGCGGTACTCAATAGACAGCGAAATATCCTTTAAGCATCAATGTAGAGGAATAAAAGTCGAATATATTTCTGAAAGGCTTGCTTTTTTGCGTTGACAACCTGCAAAAATGCAAAGATTACTAAAATTTTTATTTCTACTAACCGAAATTAAAGACTGTAAATCAGTGAAATTTTATTTTATTACGGAGAAAAAAATTATAATAAACCTATAAACATTAATCAGAAATTTCTCTAAATGAATATAGGAAGAGTATCATGTGAGGTCGGCAGGTAAAGTTAACGTGGTAAATGAAAGTATATTGTGGAATTTTCAAAATAAGCCTTACAACTTAACACAAATAATATAACAATTAACCAATAGCAGAGTAACGAAAAACTGATTTTATTTAATACATTGTTCGTCATCATTCGGTTACAGAAATGGTACTGAGAATAATTTCGGCTGATAATATTTGCTATATAATATAAGATTGTTTTAGTTTTCATCACGGGAAAGTTCTTTTTTTTTTGAAAATGCTCATCAATAACAGTAATGTCAAACTTGAATTCAATTGAAATTGAAATTTTCAACCTTCAAACTGACAGCGACGATCTGTGCGACGACTCACCATTCTGCAGAATGCTATTGGTTTAAAAGTTGAAAGTTGAAAATTTCAATTTCAACGGAATTTAAGTCTCAAGTCTGACATATATAGAAATAATGAATACCGTCCAATAAATATTACAATAAAAAATACTCACATTCCCTTTATCCAATCTACGAGAAGGTTTTCTATTTTACCTGATGTATCTTTAATTCTCATGCTTGATGGAAGTCTTTGAACAAATAGTATATTGACACACCCTCAAGATAGTCAAATATTCAATACTTTTACGTTCATCAACATTAAAAATTTTCCACAGAAATTATTATAATGCATTCACAAATGTCACGAAACTGCCTGGATCTTTTCAAAACAAATTATCGAAATGACTATAAGCTGGCTTCGCAGCAGTCCTATATATCCTGTATTTCCTATATTTTAAAAATTTATCCTATAATAGACTATATTTTGAGCTTTTTTCCTATATTCCTATTTTTTTTTGATAAAATTGAAGATTCTTCTAAAAAAATTTAAAAAACTGCTGATAAGTGTTCAACACATCATTTAAATATTGTCAGTAACAATTTGTATGGCGCTTATTTCCTATTGGTTCATCTAGGTAATGTATATAGTATACTCGTTGCATTAGTTGCCTTTATACCAGTGTTTTATCCAGAATTTCTGAGTATGCTAGATCTCAGCGTCAGTGCATGAGACCTAGATGGAACTTATGAGGGGTCATATTGGAGCTAAGTAATGAGGTTTTGTGGTCAAAAGTTTGTGATTGTAGTTTGCGAAAACAAAATAATTTTTTTGCTTGCCCAACCGGCAAATGTTTTTAACCCTTTTTGGTATTCCGCCTTTCAGAATTTCATAGTAAGCTACATCAAATTTCATCGACAGATTTCAAATTTCATCGAAAAATAAGCATCCATTCAGGAGTTATAACGGTTTGAAATTTGATGTAGCTTACTATGAAATTCTAAAAGACTGAATACCAAAAAGGTGTGGGTGTGGGTGTGAGTATTTTGTTCAGAAACTCGCCCACACCCTAAAGTGCATGCATGTCCAATAGTGAAAATAGATCGAACATAAATTAGTTTTTTTATGTTTTAAGAAAATCTTGCTGCTCCATTACTTTTCAAAACTCAATAATATTTTTATTTAGCTGATTAGATATACGTGCAAAAACAGCACATTATCATCTTCAATGCTGTTGCAGTGATTTTTCGGTCTAAATCTTTTTCTGGAATAAATTTGTCATCCTATATTTTTCCTATATAGTTGAGGGCGATCCTATATATTTTAGACCTATCCTATATAGGAATTCCTATATTTTTTGAGAGAGCCGCTGCGATGCCAGGATATCATGTGTGAGACTTATTCAAAATATTTGTACAAATCTAAGTCTGAAATAAATTAGTTATAAGAAGATTATTTTTTCTTTCTTGGGCGACTCATCATTCAAATGAAAAAGAATTACCAGTTAGCATCGCTTGTACTTGTATCTGCTTCGTAGTAGTAAACTACAATGAGTATTCATATTCCAGATGTGTAAGTCATTAATAAAGTTGTCAAAAAAGAAATTTCCATATACGACAATACCATGATACAACTAGAGAAAAATAGGCTCTAGACATTGTCAACAAACATTGTCGTTAATTATTCACAACCGAAATTCTATTGAGATGTTGCTCTGTAGAATAATCTATATTATCGACAGCAATGAATAGTATTTTACTATGCAAGAACTTAATGAATAGACGAAACTTCATCAAGTATGAGTATGTTATTGGCGCTACAGAAGATCATGAGAAGAACTAAAATAATATTGAATATTTATGATAGAAAGAAATATTGCATTCCGTCTAACTCGAATTTTAACTTGCTTTACTTGACTCTGATTGAAATAAATCTATTCTCATAGATTAATCTATGAGAATAACGATTTTTTTTCGTACGGATACTAACTTTTTGAACGTCAATTAGCTGTTTCGAAAAATTATTTTCCACAGATTCGACTTTTTCTGCAGATAAAATGAAATAGACTATGAAGTTTTTTCTTAAAAGCTTAAAAGTCGATTTTTCGCAATCAGGTGTTTAAAATCAGTCTTCCTCATAATCAATTTTATAGACGAAAATGTGAGGATCTTAAATTAGATGACATTTGTATTTTATTTTTGACAGAGAAGTTTTTTTTTTGTTTCTGATTCGTGTGTGTTAGGTATAGGCTGATATAAATTGTATTAAAGATCACAAAAAAGATAGGATGTCACGAATAAACAGAGTGAAATTAAAAAATAAAATAAGCTGATACAGATTTAAGGTGCGTCAATCAGCTTATTTCGAACGTTTTATTTTACATGCTAACATTTAGTAATAGCTGTTCTACATTTTCCTAGAACATATTGTGAAGAGGAAATTCTTAGTCATTCTCTTTTTATACTTGACTGAATTTAGAAAACAAAATCCATTACGTATTACTGTATTGTATCGTGTATTGATATCATGTTTTATTATTTTGTATTAAAATTTATATTTTAATGACCGATAGAAATGTGATTGATGAAATTTTATTTAGAAAAAAAAAATTCGTTTTGTAATTGATTCCGTTTTTTTCTTATTAGATTTCTACCGACGTATGTTTATAGGATTTTATTCCTAAAAGAAAGTTGGAAGGTTTTAGAATGATTGAAAATAAAAACAGAAATTTGCCAGTTTCGTTGTTATCGTTTTAGGATTTATTAAGACTCATACTGTGTAGAAAAGTTTTTTCAGATTTCTCTGAAGTTTCGACATCAATTAAAAACTATTTTGAAAAAGTTATAAAAACAGTGTATGTCAATATACTTCGGATGTTTGTATACTATAGAAACTTAAACAAATAAAACATTTAGGCAAAAATTTCAGAAAACATTACAGGTTAATACTTATTTGTGTTTGAAGAAATTCATTAGTCTACTCTCTAAGGATACCATCACGATGACGCGAGGAGTTTTTGTTAGATTATGAAAATTATCATGTCATACTTATTTCCAGGTCAATTAATACAGCTTTTCCCAAGATATTAGATGCAAATAGTTCGAACGTACTTTCACCTTACGATCTATCGAGCATGCAACGAAATCATATCTATATTTTCCACAAAGTAATCTTAACCTCAACCAGAGCTTAAACGAGAGTATTTGTATTCGTACTTTATCAAGTGAAAGTACAAGTAAAATTGTTTTACTTGCAGTAGTTGTGCTTGCTCTGTTTTCTATCTCAACCTGAATTGTTTTTCGTCATCTGGCTTGTGTTTACTATCTATTGTGTGACATTATCAATTATCTCTTGTTGTTCGACATGCTTTTAAGTTTCAATATCTTTCAGTGAAAAATGAGAAGAATCACATTGCTGTCGCCAGAACTTGATAATAAATTTTTGATTCTTGACGTCAAGGATCTGTTTTCAAGAATATGTTGTTTTTTTTGTAGCTTATTGTTACACTCTCTAAGATCATGTTTTTTGTTTTTGCAGTTTCAAAGTTTCATGTTAAAACAAAACATGCAAAAAAAGCACCGAAAAATTTCGGCTATTACCGTTACTCATTAACGCAACGAGTTCCGCCTGTACATTCATGCAATTCGGATAGACTTTTTAATAAAACGGAAAGAAAACAAAAGATCATTAGGCTAACTATAGAAAGCAATAGCTTATTAAAATAACTAATTCTTTTTTATACTTATGTCTACTTATCTCAAGAGACACACGTCTATCTTAAAACAGAAGCACTCCTTGAAAATAATGAGACTCTTAAAGATTTGAAAGCACAGCTATCTGAAATAATGATTTTACCTTGCAAAAATATTTATTCTTTTTTTATTCGAATTATCACTGTCTTAATCTACTATTACTTTCGAAGTTTTATGTTAGAAAAAATATTCATACTAGAATAGAACGAATTTATTTCAAAAACCTGACATTGTTTATCTCATCGCTAGTAGAGATGTAAGCCACCAGCCGATTTTTACTGAAGCCAACGACTGGCAGCCGGTGTTCTTGCTAGAGTCGACGTAATTTCCAGGTGACGGCTTACACCGCAAATAGCTAGCAATACTTTTATGTAAATTAAATTTATCTTTCCAATTAGTAATTTTCTCTTCGATGATAGTCATCGTTTGTTTTTCCATAAGCGAGTTTGTTAAAAGTATCTTTTTTTGTGATATATTTTATTATGACGTTTAAAAAGGAATAAAAAATATATATTTATTATTCTTTTTTCTTGGAGACATTAAGAATGAAAGCAGTTAACCACTGAGACGTATGCACACCCTGAATGTAGCTGATATTTAAGCTAGAGAAAAATCTTGAGCTTTCTTGTTCATTTTATATTTTGATCAAATCAATATCGACATTTCAGGACAGTATCAAAAGACTTTTCTATGAGACCAATTTCTCAATTCCTATTCAGAAGATTGGAAGCAAGATACATTTGATTACTTCCGATATTTTCTAATAATCTGTTCTCCGGAATTTCTTCTTATGTGAGTTTTCTAAGAAGCACAATAGTACTTGCAACATCGATTGTATTCTACTCACTTATGATACAGAAACGACTCTTGTTAAAGTAGTTATATAATTAGAAGCATAGTTCTCCGTAGTTATTAAACAGACGTAAATTATTTCAAACAAGTAGATTCAATTTGATGTCTAGATTAATTGGGAAAAGTGCTAAACTTTTTATGGTAATAAGAGAGCTTAAGAAATGTTGACTTCTCTTTAGAAGTGTAATCATATTCTATGATTAAAATACCGAAAACAAAGATACGAACATTTATAGAAGACAAGAATAAAGTTAGGTTTCATCTTATTTCTCAAATAATAAATGTAAAATTATTGTGCCTTTGTTTTGAATGTCGTCAGTGGCAGCAAATTTGATTTTTTTCATGTTGCATCATGTAATATTTTTTGCAATATTTTCTATGAATAATATCTCGTCTAGGTTCACACATAAGGATACAATCGTGCAGTTTATTTCTAGTCTTCATTAAGAAATTATTATTTATTGATGAGAAGGTTTAATCATTTTCCAATTAAAATTTCCAATGTTCACGATTAATATTTTTTTTGTAGGTCGAGTTATTGTATAAAATCTCATGAGCATGCTTATTTATTGAATCTAACAAAATTTTTCATGGATGTTTGCCCATCATTTTTCCCTACTGAATCGATATCTTTGTAATGATAATGCACTAAATCAGAATTATAATCATACATTCGATACTTCTACTAGGTTGACTCAATTATTTTCACAAAAATCACATTTTTATTTCTTTTTTTCTTCTCTCATAAGAAAAGAAAATGAATTTGTAATAATGCATCACATCATTCAACGTTTTTTTTTTATTTCAGAACGCTACTATCGAAGAACTAAAGCAATAGATTCTTTCGATATATTTCTATCCGTTGCATTGTTTAATGTCAGGTTGGCTAAACTATCACCATCGAAATTCTTCATTCTTTCTTGAGTAGGATTGTTTTGTTTTGTGAATTTATTTTGAATTGGAATAGACTTCGATCGTTGTCTAATTATTCTTTGACAACATTGAGGTAGATGTGGAATTAATAATCGAAACCATTCATATAATGTTCGTCTATATGGCGGTGAAGTGATTCCTAAAATAATTATAATAATTGTCATTAACTAATTAACAATCTTTCCACTAGAAGAAACTTACCATAAAAAATAAAATTCAACGAATGATTACAATATTGCATAAGATAAATAATAGCCTTCAAACGTGGATAAGCAAGTTCTTCATTTGGATTACGAAATAAGACAGTTGTAACTAAGACAACTGGACTTACAAGAATAAAATACAGTAAGTTAAGTGTAAATAGAAGATAGAATAAACTTTTTGCTTTATTTGGTGTTGCACCCATTGAACTACTCTTACCGATACGACGTGAACGAAATACACGTCGGTGTTGATAATACACACGATAGACTATGAGAAATGTTCCTATACTCATTACAGTAAACGGAATAAACGCATAAAGACATACATCAAACCATTCCCAAACCTGTTTAAATTCATAGATTTAGTTCTTTATCTTTTCTTTTATGAGTAAAAACAAAGCAAACTTACATGATCCCAAAAATATTCATAACTACTATCTTTAAGGGCTGCACATTTCTGAACTTTTATTTTTGGTTCCATTGCAGGTTTATTTGATGTTAAGTTTGAAATTAATAAATCTCGTTTATGTCTTAAACATGAAAATTTCCATGGAGTTTTATCACAGATTGAAATAATTGATTGAATACTTCGTTTACTTTCTAATTTATTACTTATAACAAAGTCATTGGAGATAGGCGAATTTTGAATTGAAATATTCGAACGATATGATGATAAAGTTGTATCAACATCATGATATTCTATAGGATTTGCATCTTGCAAACGAAGAAATATTAATTCATGAAAATTTAATAAAGCAGTAAACAATAAAATTAGTGCCACGATATATTCAGCTGAACGAGGTGTACAAAATTTTCTCGCAAACTTTATACAATTCGTTGCGATTGCTCGATCAACAGATATAAAACATAAAATCCATGATGATGAATGTTGTGACCAATATGTTACAAATGTATGTAAACGACATGTTATTGGATTTAAATTTCTCAATGAAAATGTTCCATCGTATTCAATCGTAAGAAATAAATCAACTAAACCCGAGTATAATACAAGTAAATCCAACAATGAAAGAAATGCTAGATAACGAAATGTTGATGATTTACGTAATGCATCACTTATAAATATAATAAATGAAATAATATTACCAAATGTACCAACTATTAGAAGAAAAATCGAACCATATCGCACTAAACGTGGATCAAAACCCAATACGGGCATAGATGAAATTTCAATGATGTTGCTCATTTGTACATCTAAAAAAATTGTTTCTACAATGATTGTCAATCTGTTTATTGTTTATTTATTCGTGTGAAAATCATCTTCGCTCATATAATAAATGCCGACTTTGAGGACGTACAATGATTGCAACAAAAATAGTTTTCCCGTTTTGCCTGCTCCGTCTCTTTTTCTTTCTCTTTTTTCTACGTCTTTTAGATTAAAGCTGAAAAGACGGCATGATTTTTTTATTCTATTATGTTAACATTACAGAAAAATATTTCGGATTTCGTTAATGTTGCAAATAACTGAACTGGAAAAGAAGAAGACTGTGCTCTCTATAATTTCTCTTTTGAAATGACATATACTGAAAATAAAAATTAAACAATACAATTATAGATTTCCGATTAATAGTATTTTAGAAACACATCGCTTTTTTTTCTTCTTTCTCCTATACTGATGATAATTTTTTCTATTTCCGTTTTTTAAATACTTAAAGGTAGAGATGAAAAAGAAATATTGTCAAAACATTTCATTATTGTTTCTCAACGAAAGAAACGTTTTGAGCTTAAAAACCTCTTTCAAAAGGGAATGAATATGCTTATATGTATATATATATATAAACAACAATAAAAAAAACAGGGATGATCTTATTATAATAATACGAAGGAAAATATTTATTGATTCATTTAGGTTTAAACAATTATTCTGTGATTAGCTATTAATTGTAAAATAGTTGCTTTTTTTGTTGTTGTTGACAACAATTGTGACAGATTCTATCGATTTAGTTTTGTTCGAGTTCTCATATATTTTTTTTCTCTAACATAGTTTCTCCCTTTTGGGCTCCTTTTTATTTTTCATTACAAGTCATTTATAAAAGTTTATTCACTTATGTATCAATTATCATGTATTAGTGTTTGCATTGAATATTTTTTTAGTATGACTGCCGTATTTAGGAATGACCGAATAGTTTTAATGAATAAATATCAAATTTACATATAGAAATTTATCTAATAAATAATATCAATATTCGGTCAAAATAAAATAAGCAATCTTTTTAGTAACATCAAATTCATAATATGTTTAGTTCAAGTTGATTAACTGAAGGAGAGAGAAAATAGTATCGAATATCAGTATATCTTCAATGGATATGCAGTACAGGTCATATTCTATAACAAGCGACTAATTTGATATAAGAATGTTTAGAGAGACTGTAACTATGCATTATATTTCATCTATAGTTTCAATAATTATTTTATACTTACCCATTGAGAAATCAGTTGAATTCAATTGTTCATGAATTTATACGTTTCAAAATAGTACCATTCGTTCATAATCTTATCGTTGTAATTGAATTCTATTCTATACGTAAACGTATGTTTTATCTTCGTCTCCTATCGAACAATACAACAGATGAAGAAAGAATACCAAGAGAGTTTTCTTAAGAGCGAGAACAGAGACACAGGAAGTTCTCTTCTTCGTCTTCTTCTTTTTCTTGTCCTTCAATTTTTTTCTTATCCTCTTTATGTCACAGTTCTTATTTTGACGAACATCATCGATTTGACATTACTTACAAGCACAACTATAAACAATTATTGAGGATAGAAACATTAGTAATTCTAAAATGGAAGAGAAATAAGGAAATTAATGTACAATTAATATAAGAAGTATCCATAATTCACACTGCAAATAACACGAAGAAAACAAAACCTACGCTGAATACCATGAGGCACGAAATTTAGCATCTTTGTATTGGCAAAGTCATGATCGAAAAATTACTTTCGCTACTAGAAGCAAAAATGTAAATACAAGTTCATATTTTCTTCAGGATATTCTAGAATAGTAATAATGAGAACGAAGAAAACCAATTAATATTCATATTAAAAAAGAAATTCTCCTCCATTGGTCGTGAGTTACTTTGTAAAAAGAAGTCTAATTACACTTAGATTGTATCCTGTCGTTTTCGTACTTATCAATCGCCTGAATAAACGGACCCGATTATCAATTTATGATAAAATAATAAGGCAAATATGTATCAATGCGTATGACGGACAGAAATATCGGAAGTTATTAGACTCCATATTTGATAACAAGACCTTTTCTGTGTAATTAGTAAGACCGCGTATACGTTCATTCAACTGATTGACGTTAACACTAAAAAGCATATTCTCCTATTCATTGAAAGAAACAAAGTCTACTAGCAGTGAGACGAGAAAAGAATGTAAAGTTGTTTTTCTATCTTATGTTGTCGGATACTTCTATTCATACTTATGCGTTTTTCCGTCAACTCTGCTTGTTCTCTATTGGGACTCTCTTTCTCATTATTTTAATTTAGCCAATTCAAAAGGGAATAGAAAACTTTAAATGTTAAGCTTACACATTATCGACATATTATTGTCTTTTTCATACTCGTGAGATTTACTATTTTCATAGAAAAGACGAACGAAGGAACATTCCTTAGTGGTTCGCACCGTTTGATCTCATATTTTGCTGATAGGAAGGATCGAATGAGACTAGGAAAAGTCTAAAAGATATCGTGTTCTTAGACCTTTCCTTCGAAATTATGGCCGTTTTATTGAATTTTCGATCTTGGCCAAGGGATTTATAGAANTTGTCTAACAATAGGTCTCATGGGTGTTAGAAAATTGTAAAACTTTCAGTTAGAACTGATGCTTTTTTTTAGAGATATTGCAGATCGAAGAAAACGGTCATGGTTCAAAAATTACCGTAAAATTGACTTTTCTTCAATCTGCAATATCTCTAAAAGAAAGCATTAGTTCTAACTGAAAGTTTTACAATTTTCTAACACCCATGAGACCTATTGTTAGGCAAAATTTCAGCACAGAATTCCTTTATTCAATTTTTCTATAAATCCCTTGGCCAAGATCGAAAATTCAATAAAACGGCCATAATTTCGAAGGAAAGGTCTAAGAACACGATATCTTTTAGACTTTTCCTAGTCTCATTCGATCCTTCCTATCAGCAAAATATGAGATCAAACGGTGCGAACCACTAAGGAATGTTCCTTCGTTCGTCTTTTCATACAGGTAATTTGTCTCAAAAGTAAAGAAACAAAAGGAAAGCCTTTTAAATATGATCTTTGTTAATTATTGAAAGACAACTAATAACAAATATAGAAATATTCAGTTTAACCTTTACACATAGGCTTTAATAGTTGATCTGGGTATTAGAAATGTTTTGTTTTTGGATTCAGTGTCTTTTCATGCAAGAAAATATTGTAGATTAAACAGTAGTCCTTCACTACAATAGAAAATAAATAATTCAAAGGCGAATATCATGCATAGATACTTAGAAATTTATACACAAAAGAATTTAATTAAAAAGCTTATTAAATTATTATTTTTTCAAATACATTTGATAAAAATAGTGAATCTTAAATTAGTTCTACGAGTGATTGTGATCACTTATAGGTCATCAACTCAATCATTCATTAAAAATACCTAAAATAAAAATGCCTCTGTGACATAAATTCTTGTCATTTTGAACAACATATACTCATAGAACAACTCATTAAATATAAAATGTGTATTTGCCTTATTTTCTTTAATTATAATCATACATCGCAGCGCTTGTTAGAATTTCAGCGAAAAACTTATTTGCAAAGAACGCCCCCCCTGAGAATGTATTAAGGCACTGCGATGTATGATTATAATATATAATATATCACACCTGATTATTTTGTTGGCTTTGATAAGATATGTATATAAATATTAGTAATTATTTACGATATATATTTCAGCACTCTTTTTTTAAATTAATTCATATCTGATAATATACATACCTGAAATTACTTATATATCCTAGGGTAGAAAATTAATCAGATATCTTATGGAAGTTCTAATTCTAAAATAGTTTGTATTTTTTCAACCTTCTGATCGCATATTTTGATGCGTGGCAATCAGGGGCGGCGGAGCATCATTAAGCTAGGTGAGGCTCATAATACTTTTTTTCTAATGTGGAATTTTATGAAAGCATCAAGCAGAAAATAAGTCTTCTTTTTATTGAACTTCAGCAAAAATAAAAATGGTCAGTATAAAAAAGAAGATTGGAAAATGCCAAAATATACTTTTCTTTGCTCCTACTTTGATGCAAGAATAAAAATAGCAATAATCAGTACAAAAGCAAGTGAGACTCAAGTCTCATGGGTCTCAGTGACTCCGTCGCCGCTGGCGACAACGTATATCATAATTTTATACTGTGGAAAAATGAATTACGACTTTTATCATATATATTACGATTCGAAAATCTTTGTTTTAGGTGATGTCGTTCAAACCAGTATTTCCATAGAAAATCACTGTAATTACAATGTAATATTTCTTCTATTATTGTCGATAGCATTATACATCGTTTTTTTTTTATTTGACTACCCACCCAGTGCATCTTACTTAAATAGAAGTTTGAAATGGTTTTAGTTGTGATAATTGATCGTCAAATATCTTATTTCATTTATTTTCTTTATCAATTGCTATTGTATTACTGCCAATTTTCTGGCATTCTATAATTATTGCTAAAATTGAATGTTTAGTCACACAAAAAGAAAAGTCTACTCTAAACATAAGAGGGATAGGTCTTTTCTTTTGTTTCATTATTTTTAAAGCTTATTAAGTACCAAGAAATGATGGGCGTCTTGAATGAAATGATTGTCCTAATCTATGTGATGATTGAATTGGTTTTGAAAAAATTAATTTTTGATGAAGAACATTTTCTTTATCATAATTATTCGATTCATGAACTAATTCTAAATCGGTATGTAGAAGTATTTCAAGAATTTCAATCAAATTCATATTTGGTAATTCAATACAACCATAATGTTTCCCTTCAAGACGTTGTCCAAAATAATCACCAGTGATTGAATAAGTTCTTTGCGTACGTCCGATAAGATTCAATCTTTTATTTGTTGTTTCACTACCTGGTACTTTTAGTGCAGATGATGATTGAATAGATGAAGGTGTTTTTTGATTTATTGAAACAATTGTTGATGTAGTCGTGTCATTCTCATCAGCATTTTGATTTTCTTTCACAGTAACCGGAAATTTTCTTGCATTTGAATTATCAGAAACAGTTATAGTTGACTTATAGCGTTCAAATATATTATATAAAAATTGTAATTCACCGAAAATAAGTATTTGAGAATCAATTGAAAATAATGAATTAGAATTACATTGACGTTTTAAATAAATTGTGTCTGTATATACGTACTGTTGACAAGGTAAACTTGTTTCATCAATTGGTATTAAACTTCGACGACCAACATTAAGTACAGATTCAAGGTCAACACTACCTATCGTAGGGGGGGAGGACATTTTTATCTAAAGAAAAGAAATGAAAAACTACAAATTCTAAACATACACGAAAATCTAATATTATGTTATTTTTTTTCTCTTTGAATATAAAGTTTTTAAAGTTTATCGAGTTTTTGTATCAATTATTGGTAATGAACGAGGATTATCCTGTGTGTCTTTATTTCGTGATAAAATAAATTCTTGTAATTTCGTTGCTGGTCCAAAATTTGTTGAATTAGCCACAATTGTAAAATAATGTTTATGCAAAATTTCTAATGCTTCAATGAATGACATTGTTGGTAATTCGACTGTTGTATAAATCTTTCCAGATAGACGATCATGATTTTTAACCATTTCAGGATCATCATGATGAATTTTAATATGTGATGTATATTTTTGAAAGATATCGCTTAAGATATGATAATCTCCTATTCGAACATGCAGAAGAAATGATTCAAAGATCTTTAAATTAAAGTATAATAGAACAAACCATGAAATACACATCGTGCATCCTCTTTGGTAATATCATTAGATCTTTCAGTTTTTAAAATGATTATATCAGTATAACGATGGGAATCTAGAGTTGGCTGAAGACCTGCATTTGATAATCCACGTCGACGAACTTGAAGAACCGCTTCAAGATCGATTTCGGTTGTTGACATAGTCCGTTGTTGATTATTCTCCGTTGTAAATGACTATTTGAAACAAAACAAAAAAGTAAAAATATATATATATATATATACAGAAATATTTCGTTCTCAAAAAAATAGATCATACCGATGAACGTAGATTCGAGGTTGATCCTTGTCGTTCAATTGCAACTGCTGCTGCAGAACCTCTACGTATTTTTGATGCGTCTTCAGACATTTGTTGAATTGAATGTATCTATGATTTGTTTTTTAGTAGTTCTTATCTTTTATGGTTTAATCGTTTTTTTTTCGAGAATCGTAAAAAGCAATTTACGTCTTTTTCTTTTTTCTAACTCTTGCACGAAATGTCTATGGTATTTACTAAAAAGATATTCGATTTATGCTACTCAATAACAATTGATGCTCGTCAAAAATTTCCCTTTTGTCTCTATCCTTTTTCTTTTTCAAGCACACGAAATTAAGTAAGACTCATATGAAGAACACCCACATCCATATTCGATAAAGAAAAAAAAGAGAATGAATGTAACCTTTTCGTCAAACCAAGCAGAACCAACATACATTTGTTGTATAACAGTTGAGATATATCGACGTTTCTTTTTCTTTGTCGTAACCTACAACGTTCTCTTTCTTTTTGGTATGCATGAATAGACTAGTTTTTAATTGATTTTTAAAAATAATCGAGAGATCTGTTAATCTACACATGATTAATTAACTGGTCAATGAAATCTACAGTTTCATTGAGAACATTCGTGTCAAACGGATGAGTGAATAATCAATTACTTTCAAAATTTGTTTAGAAAAAAACATATTATTGTATATTGTGATGTTCTACTTTTCATAATTCAATTTAGTGGACTACACAATAGTCTTAATATAATTATGTGTTTATTCTATTTTATTCCGTACTTTGAGATAAATTAACCAAGCACAAGTTAATTGCATCAATAGATGCTATCGACAAAAAATACCTCCTCTTACACATTTTTTTCAAACATAAAACAATAATACTGAGTGTATGAAAGACATGCCCACTGATATTATGATCTATGTTTATAACTCATTTTTATCAATGATCTTACTTTATGAGACAACAGAAAGAAAGAAAGAAAGAAAGAAATCTTGAATTATACTTTCCTGTCTAGTATCGAATATAAAAATAGCTTAGAATAACGTAAGTTTGGTTAGGATTCATTGACATACGATCTTTCCTATCCTGGAACTTTATATAAGAAATAAATTCAAGAATATAATGATATAGTTTTATAAGAATAAGCCAACATTCACATTGAAATGTAAAATATGCATTGATTCCATGAAATGACTTTTGTTGAAAACGCATCTCTCATAGTGGAAAAACTGTTTTCACGGCTCCCGATTGCTACTTTAGTCTCTTATAAGTGAACACACATATACTTTTTCTCTTTTTACTCTCTCCACCCTTATTAACTAGTGCATTAAAAGTTACTATTCATCATATTTTACCTAACTGTACGCATCAGGTAATACAATAACAGTACGATGTCAACGTAAATTTACTAACGAATACAGAGGCGATGAAGGTCTCTCACAGTGTAAATCTGTTGAAAAATACAACATTTCGGTTGGGTCAATACACAACATATTAAAACTTAAAGAAGAATATTTATAGAATTATTTATCAATCAAACCAGAATAAATAAGTTATACTAATTTGTTTTTGTTTCGATTATAAAATTTTCGAATCGAATAAACTCGATTGAAAGAGAATGAACAAGGTAGATAATTATCTCTTATTATTTGTAGGTTAGCCTTTTAAGAGAGAGTTTTCGCATGAATCTTCATTTCACAATTGATTATCACAAATCGCATCTTCCATAGTGAACACTTTCCAACGATTCCGTTTCAAAAGAGGTTTTACTGTAATTGAAATGCTTAATTTTGTCTATGTCAAATAGGATGATTCCAAAGTTATCAAAGAATGAATTTGTGTAAACTGATTATTTTTTCTCAAATGTATCCTCAACGAAAATAGTGGAACAAACGAAGTGGTAAAGAAACTTCGAAGGCAAATGAATTTTGTCTACATACAAACTCATCAATAAACTAAGAATAAATGAAATCGTAATCATTTTTATTCTGCTAGGATGAATGATGCTTTAGAAAAATTGCATATTTGTGTTACACTTTCTTCAGGTGTGATCATCAAAATTATTTTCATTCGTTGATACATCAATCCATATCTGTTATGATCATTCTATTTACAATAATGTGTGGTGTCGGTTAATAACAAAAATAAATGTAAAGATATACACAAAGAAAATTGACTATCATCGAAGCGGCCTAAAAATTCTATAAGTATCTATTGAACATGAGGAAGTTATTGATTGAACATCGTTAATCAATTTTGTTAAGAAAAAAAACTTGAAAACTACACACTATATTTTTTATGAAGACTTCATATAAATTATTTAAAATAAATATTGAAAAAAGGATACAAAAATTACACTTAAATTTATTCTTTAATATAAACTAAATATTTTTAATCGAGTATAGCAGACAAAGAGTTTTATTTTTACTTCAAAACAACTCTTTCTATCTAAGATATCTATTTATTATAATAAATACATAAACTAGAAAAAAAGCAGATGTGTGTAAGTGCCCAACAAAATTATTTCTTAGATATTGCAAAGATTTTAGTCTACATATCATAATCGTTTGATAGACACATTCTTCATAATTCAAGTTTTTAAGTCGTATAATCTATTAAGGAAATATTTCGATTACAAATTAAAATCATCATCCATGATTTCAAGTTATATACTGGTAGTAAAGGCAACCACTGGCAACGTGCCTCTATACATATATTAACTAATCCAATAGTCGCATGTATTTTAAGATTGCCAATAACCACGCACACATGATATTAGTAAGAAAAGGAAAAGAAAACGATGACGCTATACTATGAATGAAATGCACTTAAAAATTGATAATAAATTATTCATAAGAAACAGAAATAGTAACATTTTGAATTTTTCCTATAGCTACGAAAATATAAATCAATGATCTAAATTTTTTCAAATATCTCAACATGTCATATTCAAATTCATCTAAACATGTATGAAAATCTGTTTTTTTTTTCGAATAAACTGATGTATAAAAGCAATCATATTTTTAGTTATCGACTTCCACAGCTTCCATATCTTCATCTGCATCATCAAAACATAGTGGATTCATATTGCCTACTAAAGAAGTAAAAGATAAAGTCAAAAAATTCTTCACTCGACAAAATCATAGTCGAGATATCAATTTGGCACAAGTTGTTATTTGTAAAAGTTTTGCCAAAATACCAATGCTTTTTATTTCAGTAAAAGAACAATAGAATAAGATTCGAACACAAAAAAAATAAACATTTTTATTCTCAATTTAGAAACGTCGTCGTATGCGAAAGATAACCATGGAGAATACAGATAATTCATATACAACTGATAATACTGGTTTAGTTGCTGTATCAGCATCAGAAACACTTCCAGTTGAACATGAAGCAGAAACATTTACTGAATATACACGAAAAGTTATTATTTGAAATAGAATTTATTTAATGATTTTCTTTTGTTATTTTCATTTAGTTAGAATATGCTTTATTATTATTAAGAAATATGAAACGAGATGAATATGAGAGTCAAACGGCACTTAAAATTCTTCGTTTTCTTGAAAACTTAATTCATCAACCAAAAGAATGGATTTCCGGAGCAAAACTAAAACTATCTGAAATGAAATTTCCCGGTTTGATGTTTTTTGTTTTCAATTTATTTTCTCTTGATTTATACTAATCTTTTTTCTTTTATAGAAATCGCGATGACTTTAATGAACAGCTATAAAGAAAAAGGTTATTTAGTAAGACGCATAGTTTTTGTTCATAGTATACTACTTTATAATGCCATGATTAATTTTACGGATCATGAATTTGATAAAGAAGGACTTATTAGAAAAGTATTGATACTATCAAAAATACAAAATATTGATTTATTTTTTATTATTTTCTCAATTATTTTAGCAATCGGCTGATGCTGGTTTTATTGAATTTGCTTGTGAGATTCTTAGCGACCCATCATATCGTGAATCATTAAGAAAATACTATATAATTGATAGTCCCGAAGAAACCATGCAGAGTGATGATTTTAATAATTATCAAGTTTGTTTTGAAATTAATATATTTGTTTATAATTTGTTTTTCTTGATATTTAGAAAATATTGTATATTTGTGATTCTGCACTTACTGTTCTTTACAATTTAGCAAGTTTACCCGAACTTAAAATTCATTTTCGAGAATGTAAAGCGATCAATGTACGTATTCGACTTACTATAATTTTGCCAGAAAATAAAATTCCTATATGCATAAGTATACAAACGTTCTATGTCAATTAGTGAATAGATATTTCGTATTTGAATTTGATGATATAGACCAATCGGGTTAAAGTTGGTTCTTTTTTTTCTTCTGAAAAATATGTATCAAACAATAACAATCCATGAAAGTGAATAATATTTTGTTTCAAATAGAACAAAAAGAAGAAAGAAACTGATTCATTGTATAGTACTGATAGCTACTAAACAGTATAAACATATTTTTTTCGCTTTCGTATTTCAACGAAGATAACATAACTAAACTTAGTATTTGGGTTACTTGTATTTGTAAACGTCTAACGAACAGTCTACGAAAAAAAGACTATTTCGAATAGGTAAGCACACAATCAGAATCAAGGAAACGTTTAGAAATCATTTGAGTAATTAAATTATAAATTTTAATGTTTTTACTGAGATTGAAAAATTGAAAATCTTAGTTTCATCTATTGAAGTCATGTCATTTGAATAATAAATTCCATTTTTATATCTATGAGAGTAATATAAAACATATTGAAGACGATACGTATACGTATCTAACATTCATTTGCAATACAACTGATGTCATGAATGTTATACACACATGTTACAGGGAAAAGGGTTTAGATTTATCTCTTGAATAAATTTCTACATAAAAAGTTTCAGTACATTGGTGAGGTCACACCTATCGTAATTATGTTTTTGACTGACTGTTTTCGAAATCTATGTAATTTTTTTTAGTTTTAACGAATCAAAGTAATTTGAAATAAAGACTGAGTATCATTGGAAAACCTTTCAGCTGTTTATTAGACTCTCAATACCGTTGAATATGGAAGATACTCATTCATAATTCAACTTTTTGCATAGATAATTGCTGATTATACAAAACTATCATCAAATACAATTCAAATTAAATTTCCTGAAAGAAACGACAACGACGAATATATGATCATTATAAAAGAATTACAAGATATAGCTAGCGCCATACGGGTTACGTCATGTTTATTATTACCATTAATAATGAATGAAGATGAAGATAATCTTTTAGCTGAGAATACATCTGGTGATTAACATTAATTTAGGTTTTGCTAATGTATATGATATTGTCAATTTAGATGTTCTTCCATTATTATCTGGTATGATTCAAATGTATAATCGAAATGATCAAAGATTATACGGATTTTCTCTTATTGAACTTGTTGATGGTTTATCGAAATTGATGGTTCGAGGTCGTTCACATACTTTTATTGATCAAAATCTTGTGGATCTTCTTTTAAATCTTCTTGAAAATTCTGCAAAAAATAATGATTTACTTGAATGTGTATCAAATGCAATACTAAATGCTTCATTCGATGAAAAAGTTCAAAGATTTCTTGATTCAGATCGTGCTATTCGTATTATAACATGTGCACAAAATAATAGTCGAAGCCAACTAGTTCAAAAGAACTGTGAAGCTATTCTTTGGACTCTTAATCGTATTCCGCATAGACATTGTTCAACAATCAGTAATTCATGTCAACTGCAAGGTCACATTATGATATCATATAATCGATCAGTCATAGCAATGTGTTTAAAAATTCGAGATCGCCTAAAAGTATGTCAATATTCTAGTTTAGTTACTTTTGCTGTTATTTACTTTTCAATAATTTTAGGCTTTACACTATAGCGTATGGCTCGATGTTGATAATATAAATGGTGGCGTTTTAGAATCAATGGCTCAAGCTGTTGAGGATTCATCGATTGTTTTAATTTGTATGAATGAACAATATAAACAAAGTTATTATTGTCGACTTGGTTAGTTTTATGTTTTATATTGTTATATTTCTCTTTAGTTTTTCTTTTGTGACAAGATTTTATCTGAAAAAAAAATAACTTCTTTATTAAGCGGATAGAATTAGATAGCAGTAAGATACTAAGACGGAGAATTATTATACATATAGAGTTCAGTTGGTAACAGTCTAGAACGTCCTTGCAAAAATGTCCTTTACGAAATGTCTCCGAGATTTGGCCCCTGGAAAAAAATCCTTCAGGCAAAATCTTCTTGGTAAAAACTGTCGTCGGAAAATGGTCTTTTCTGATTTAGTACTTCGAAAAACGTCCTCCATAATTAAAATGTCCTTTCAGTAAAATAAAAGCAATGGTAGTCGATAATGTTAGAAATGCAGTTTAGTTTATTATAACGGATTAAATTTCATCTTATTTTTCACTCGCGGCAAAAAAGAAAGATCATGCAATAGATCTCGCAGTGTAATCTGCGTATTGTTGAACCGATCATATAATTCTTTGATTCGTTGTTCAGCAATTCTGGACTAGGATCGTTGGGTGTGTGTGAGAGTATGACTGCCAAAGTCTAAAAATCTGACGTTAGATCTTGAGCACCAGATAAGATCATACAAAAAAATTGTTGTCTGTGGAATCTTCCATCAGTTCGAACTATCAGATTCTTGAAAGATCTTGCTGTATTGTAAGATATGAATACAAAATTTTGTAAAATCTTGTGCAATATTAAGATCTTTCACGAATATTATGGTATGTGCCGATCTAAGATTTCTGAGATGACGATTGTTTGCTTGATCTAACAAGATCATACAAGATCAGATTCAGAATCTTGACAGGTCTTAGTATATGATTGTTCCTCTGGGTGTGTGGTGTGGATATGAGATGTGAGCGTACGGTGTAACTGTGAACAAGAATATGGTAATACTAGACCCACAATCACACCCCACACTCACCCTTCACGATGAATAGGGATAAGATACACCAATTTCAATGCTGAGCAATTTCAATTTTTAGAGTTGGTTGAAATTGGTGCATCTCTAAAGGCGAAAAGCATTTTCATACAAAGAACCATTTCCCAAGGACATCGTTCGCGAAGGACATTTATGCTGCAGGACATTTATGCTGCAGGACATTTTTTCCGGCTACCAAATCTCGAGGACATTTCGTAAAGGACATTTTTGCAAGGACATTCTAATCTGTAGCTATTCGTTCAGTTAGTTATCAATTATCCTTTTTAAATTATTGCCAACCCCCAGTCAGTATTTTGTCTATAAGAAGTTGAATGCGTATTATCATATATTACACCGAAAGTTTATTTCAATAAGGTTTGAAGAAAGAAGAAGATCGAAAATATTTTATCATTCAAAAATTTCAACAAAACTCCATTTGTTCCAAGTCTAATCAGAGAGTTGTTTCCACTGGTCGATCACTTTTTTCAACGAGAGCTTTTGACCTATAGGTTATTGGTTATGCTGATTACAAATGTCAACATAAGAAATCTTTTCTGTTTTCATATTTTGGCGTTTTGGATTGGCTAGAGAATATGCTGCTATTTTAGTTTTGTGATATTAATACATATCAATATTTTGAGGTGAAAATTGAAAACCGATATGATGATTGCTTGTACGCAAATCAATGCATTTCATCATCTGAATAGATTCGAATAGATACCAGCAAAATATTTATCATTTTTCAAAGTAGATTTTTGGAGGAAAAAATAGTATTTAAAGACGGAACAATCAACCATTTCTTGTGTTCATGTTTGGAATCAATAACGTCAGACAGCACGATAAGTAGAAAGAACCGTGGCGATAAACGTTTGTGATCTATTATTATATAGATTAATTTTTTTTTGTCTGCTCTTGTTTATTTCAGAAGCAGGTATGTTTTAAAAAACTTATTTCAAAAACTTAATGTGTAATTGTTCAAAAAAAGAATATGCAACAGAATTAAGAAAACCATGTATTCCATGTTTGATGCAACCACGATTTAGACCATATGGATGGGTAAAAACAAATATGAAATAAAAGTTCTTGATTTAAATTTCTATTTTTGCTTTAGCTTGGAATTATCAAAGGAGCTAAACTTCATGTCGATTTTGCAACATTACCGTGAGTGTGCAAAATTGGTATTTTGCAAGTCAATAAAGATATATATGCAATTTAGTTTTGAAGAGGCATTTGCATTACTAATTCGTGAAATAGAAATAATAAGACGAGATATTATAGTGAAAAATACTTGCAATGCTACATATGATAAAACGAATCCACCTTTTTATTATCAACATGGTGATGGCTTTACGTCTGCTAATAGCAATTATGTTGATAATGGTATATATTTTATATCTTTTTAAAAATTGTGTTCATTTGAATTTGTTTTGAAAATTTCAATTATCAGATTTGAATCGTAAATGTCCAAGTTGTGTAGAGAAGATTAATGTAGCCATGAGCTGGGATGTAAGTAAAGTTAAACAATGGTTGGAACGCATTGAATTATCTCAGTATGTCCATTGAAAAAAATCTAGAAAACAAGATCAACTGTATTTTTTTCTTATTTAGCTTAGAAACCGCTTTAATTGATGTTGATGGAAAATTACTATGCACATTACATAAAATGAAACAATCATCTGCAGATTCATACTACAAATTTCTTGATAAACATTTTGATCGTATCCAAGCAGCACAAATGAGTGATACACTCAAGTTCGATTATGAACTTGAACGTCTTTTTCAATAGCATCGAATGATATTATCTATCTATTTTTGTATCGAAATGAAGTTTTTTTTCTTCTGCAAATATGAATCACTATTTTTTATACAAAGTATGTTGATATGCATAAAGTTTTTTACATAATAATTAAATACTAATCAAGGAATCTTGATAAGACACAGAAAGCATCTTTTTTTCCATTTTGGACATGTTTTTTGTGAATAGGTTAATGATAGAGCAAATTGCGAGTAAAATTTTCTTTTGCTTTATCTTTCTTATAAATAGTTGGAGAGAGTATGAGTTTTGATACAGAAAAACTTGTTTTTTAAGAATTGAATGATACTTTTTTGCGCGTCAAAATATCAAAAATTTAAAAGGATATCATTTTTTTCCGTTTGTTGTATCTTCTGCTTTGCTTTTCTAACCATATGTGAACGATAGTTTGTTTTTTGAAATTGAACAATAACATCTGAATATAGGAGTGATGTTGTATTCGATACATCAATGGTAGAGATGCACCAGTACCAGTATACTGGTCCACCAGTAATACTGGTTTTCTAGTTTCGAAAGTAACTGTTGGCTAAATGAGTCATTTTCTCAGCCATCACTTCTTTTATCCATATTCAAGTGAACAATTGAGTTTTGCAGCAGCTTGAAACGGTACAAGATATTGTTATACTCAACTAGCTGATAACGTTATCTAGAGCAGTTTTCAATGGTTTTCAACGTTTTTGAAGAAAAAAGATCATTCCTTCAGGTCATAGTGATGGTGAAAAAGAGATTGTGCTCGAAATCTATATTGAGCATATTATATAGCACTAAAAGCCATTCAATCGAGAAAACAATAAATGTATATGTTGTAAACAATGGCAATTGTCACTCGTATTAGTATTAAATAAGAAAATACTATTGATACGAGCGCAACTTATGCACTGATTTTATTCAATACTAATAAAACTACTATATTGATGTGTCAGGTTCAATTTGTAAGTATAAATCCAAAACGATAAAGAGTTAAGAGCAGTATTTTTGATTACATAAGTTAAAAGATTCGATCAAATTATTGCTATCGTTACAAAATTGAATAGGTAATAGTGACATTGCTTGTTTACCGTACTGTAATTTACATTTAATATATGTATTATCTGTTCCATATCCGATATCATGAACAAAAAAGTTCTAATTTTAGCTATGTAAGTTATATACATAAACTAATGTAATAGATATGTGAAAATAGTGTCATCCGACTGAGAGAGAGGTAGAAAAATCAAGCCATTTACTTATATGAGATGTATGTAGCTAAAGGTTGATAAAGTTCACTAAATATCCAATTGTTTTTTTTCTCTTGATCGATTAAACCTAAGTTCAAGTTGGTATGTTAAACATAGTATTCCGATTCATCGGTTTATCTAATAAGAGTGTTTTACTATCTGACTAAATCCATGAATGAAATTATTTTTTTCTTCCTTAACGTTGAATTGAAAAAAGTTCTATATAATGTTATCAGCTAGTTGAGTATACAATATCTTATACTGTTTCAAATGCTGCAAAACTCAAATTTTCACTTGAATATAGACAAAAGCATTGATGACTGAGAAAATTACTCATTTAGTTAAAAGTTATTTTCGAAAGTAGAAAACCAGTATTACTGGTGATCAGTATTAACTGGATCAATAGACCAGTATAATACTGGAGAATCCCTAATCAAAGGAAATCTCATAATAATTTTCAAGGTTTCTTGGGGCTCCAATGCAAAAGCTTTGACGAGAAAATTTCAGCTAAATATCATAATATTTGTATAGTATATGTATCAAAGAACGATTCAAAATAGTTTTGTTACCATGTAAAAGTCCGTAACTTTCTTCATTTCAATGAAATAGATTCAATTGATTATTCTAAGAATGACTTCAAAACTCTTAGAATCTATATGAAACAATGAATTCTTCGTTTCAGATTATTTGTAGATATTGTTTGAAATTGTCTAAAGAACAAGTATCATCTGTCATATCTAGTTTAATATATGCTGGTGTTCATTAAATCATAGCATAATTTTCACAGTTGGTTCAATATCTTGTGACAAATTAGTTGCTGCTCTCTATTGAGGATGTAAATGTGATAACTTTGATCTATGATGAAGTTTACCAATATTTGACATCAATTTGAATTTAGCCTAGCAAGAATCAAAGACACATTGTTGACTAGTGTAATTATGAATAAAGCCATTGGTCGTATAGCAAATGATTTAAATCAATATCAAACTTGGAATTGAAATAGATACGTTTCTAGCCTTCGCTTAGACCTTCAATATCGACCTTTGATGGTAAAATTTATAGATTCATTAATAAGAATGACTTAAATTATTCTATTAAATATCGTGATACTAAAAAAATAATAAGTTCGAAACAATCTATGTAGTATTTTTTCATCATAGCAACTGAGACAATAAAATCTGATGAAGATGACCAATTTATCTTTAACGATGTAATAGCAGAAGCAATGCTCTAACAATAATATTGTGACAGACATAGAATGTCGTCTATGACCATCGACATGATGGTTTATTGTATCATTTTCATATATCTAATCGCATATTTCCTTGTACAACAAAAAGTGATTAAGCATGAATGAACAGGAACAAAGTGGAAATGCGGTCAGACCATAGGGCAATGAGGGATAGTCACAAGGTCAATACTCAAACACACGAATATAGAGAAGAGGACAATGTATATGAAGTGAACCGTAATGGTTAAACAAGGGGGAACAAACTGATTTCAGAAGTCGAAATCAACTTGAAATCACTTGAAATCATGTGAAATCATTTGAAATCACTCGAAATCATTTGAAATCATCCGTAATCACTTGAAATCATCATTTGCTGTACATGGGTATGGTTTTCTGTGCTACTTTGAAAAATGGCAATGAAGCAACACAAACAGTTTTTCGCATGCTTTTTGTTTGGTACTATTTAAAGAGTAGCTTTTCCCAGTGCTAGCTACTGACGAATAATACTTTACTACACACATTATCGTCCATTTCAAAAGAGAAGAAGGGTGGTTGTGTTTTGATTAACTTTTTAACAGAAATAGCTATCGCTCTGTGGTTTTCACTATTCGATAGAAGGAGGCACTTTGCAACTTTCTATACATGATTCAAAATTTTATCTTATGATATTAATAAGCCGCGAGTAAAATCCTTAGCAGCAGATAAAGGCCTATAAAAATCATATAACACGTGAGTTATGAGGAGTACATTAGATTTGCCTGCTCAAGATCTACAATTCTATACAGATCCGAAATTTTTATTAATAAAAATTTCGGATCTGTATAGAATTGTAGATCTTGAGCAGGCAAATCTAATGTACTCCTCATAACTCACGTGTTATATGATTTTTATAGGCCTTTATCTGCTGCTAAGGATTTTACTCGCGGCTTATTAATATCATAAGATAAAATTTTGAATCATGTATAGAAAGTTGCAAAGTGCCTCCTTCTATCGAATAGTGAAAACCACAGAGCGATAGCTATTTCTGTTAAAAAGTTAATCAAAACACAACCACCCTTCTTCTCTTTTGAAATGGACGATAATGTGTGTAGTAAAGTATTATTCGTCAGTAGCTAGCACTGGGAAAAGCTACTCTTTAAATAGTACCAAACAAAAAGCATGCGAAAAACTGTTTGTGTTGCTTCATTGCCATTTTTCAAAGTAGCACAGAAAACCATACCCATGTACAGCAAATGATGATTTCAAGTGATTACGGATGATTTCAAATGATTTCGAGTGATTTCAAATGATTTCACATGATTTCAAGTGATTTCAAGTTGATTTCGACTTCTGAAATCAGTTTGTTCCCCCTTGTTTAACCATTACGGTTCACTTCATATACATTGTCCTCTTCTCTATATTCGTGTGTTTGAGTATTGACCTTGTGACTATCCCTCATTGCCCTATGGTCTGACCGCATTTCCACTTTGTTCCTGTTCATTCATGCTTAATCACTTTTTGTTGTACAAGGAAATATGCGATTAGATATATGAAAATGATACAATAAACCATCATGTCGATGGTCATAGACGACATTCTATGTCTGTCACAATATTATTGTTAGAGCATTGCTTCTGCTATTACATCGTTAAAGATAAATTGGTCATCTTCATCAGATTTTATTGTCTCAGTTGCTATGATGAAAAAATACTACATAGATTGTTTCGAACTTATTATTTTTTTAGTATCACGATATTTAATAGAATAATTTAAGTCATTCTTATTAATGAATCTATAAATTTTACCATCAAAGGTCGATATTGAAGGTCTAAGCGAAGGCTAGAAACGTATCTATTTCAATTCCAAGTTTGATATTGATTTAAATCATTTGCTATACGACCAATGGCTTTATTCATAATTACACTAGTCAACAATGTGTCTTTGATTCTTGCTAGGCTAAATTCAAATTGATGTCAAATATTGGTAAACTTCATCATAGATCAAAGTTATCACATTTACATCCTCAATAGAGAGCAGCAACTAATTTGTCACAAGATATTGAACCAACTGTGAAAATTATGCTATGATTTAATGAACACCAGCATATATTAAACTAGATATGACAGATGATACTTGTTCTTTAGACAATTTCAAACAATATCTACAAATAATCTGAAACGAAGAATTCATTGTTTCATATAGATTCTAAGAGTTTTGAAGTCATTCTTAGAATAATCAATTGAATCTATTTCATTGAAATGAAGAAAGTTACGGACTTTTACATGGTAACAAAACTATTTTGAATCGTTCTTTGATACATATACTATACAAATATTATGATATTTAGCTGAAATTTTCTCGTCAAAGCTTTTGCATTGGAGCCCCAAGAAACCTTGAAAATTATTATGAGATTTCCTTTGATTAGGGATTCTCCAGTATTATACTGGTCTATTGATCCAGTTAATACTGATCACCAGTAATACTGGTTTTCTACTTTCGAAAATAACTTTTAACTAAATGAGTAATTTTCTCAGTCATCAATGCTTTTGTCTATATTCAAGTGAAAATTTGAGTTTTGCAGCATTTGAAACAGTATAAGATATTGTATACTCAACTAGCTGATAACATTATATAGAACTTTTTTCAATTCAACGTTAAGGAAGAAAAAAATAATTTCATTCATGGATTTAGTCAGATAGTAAAACACTCTTATTAGATAAACCGATGAATCGGAATACTATGTTTAACATACCAACTTGAACTTAGGTTTAATCGATCAAGAGAAAAAAAACAATTGGATATTTAGTGAACTTTATCAACCTTTAGCTACATACATCTCATATAAGTAAATGGCTTGATTTTTCTACCTCTCTCTCAGTCGGATGACACTATTTTCACATATCTATTACATTAGTTTATGTATATAACTTACATAGCTAAAATTAGAACTTTTTTGTTCATGATATCGGATATGGAACAGATAATACATATATTAAATGTAAATTACAGTACGGTAAACAAGCAATGTCACTATTACCTATTCAATTTTGTAACGATAGCAATAATTTGATCGAATCTTTTAACTTATGTAATCAAAAATACTGCTCTTAACTCTTTATCGTTTTGGATTTATACTTACAAATTGAACCTGACACATCAATATAGTAGTTTTATTAGTATTGAATAAAATCAGTGCATAAGTTGCGCTCGTATCAATAGTATTTTCTTATTTAATACTAATACGAGTGACAATTGCCATTGTTTACAACATATACATTTATTGTTTTCTCGATTGAATGGCTTTTAGTGCTATATAATATGCTCAATATAGATTTCGAGCACAATCTCTTTTTCACCATCACTATGACCTGAAGGAATGATCTTTTTTCTTCAAAAACGTTGAAAACCATTGAAAACTGCTCTAGATAACGTTATCAGCTAGTTGAGTATAACAATATCTTGTACCGTTTCAAGCTGCTGCAAAACTCAATTGTTCACTTGAATATGGATAAAAGAAGTGATGGCTGAGAAAATGACTCATTTAGCCAACAGTTACTTTCGAAACTAGAAAACCAGTATTACTGGTGGACCAGTATACTGGTACTGGTGCATCTCTACCATTGATGTATCGAATACAACATCACTCCTATATTCAGATGTTATTGTTCAATTTCAAAAAACAAACTATCGTTCACATATGGTTAGAAAAGCAAAGCAGAAGATACAACAAACGGAAAAAAATGATATCCTTTTAAATTTTTGATATTTTGACGCGCAAAAAAGTATCATTCAATTCTTAAAAAACAAGTTTTTCTGTATCAAAACTCATACTCTCTCCAACTATTTATAAGAAAGATAAAGCAAAAGAAAATTTTACTCGCAATTTGCTCTATCATTAACCTATTCACAAAAAACATGTCCAAAATGGAAAAAAAGATGCTTTCTGTGTCTTATCAAGATTCCTTGATTAGTATTTAATTATTATGTAAAAAACTTTATGCATATCAACATACTTTGTATAAAAAATAGTGATTCATATTTGCAGAAGAAAAAAAACTTCATTTCGATACAAAAATAGATAGATAATATCATTCGATGCTATTGAAAAAGACGTTCAAGTTCATAATCGAACTTGAGTGTATCACTCATTTGTGCTGCTTGGATACGATCAAAATGTTTATCAAGAAATTTGTAGTATGAATCTGCAGATGATTGTTTCATTTTATGTAATGTGCATAGTAATTTTCCATCAACATCAATTAAAGCGGTTTCTAAGCTAAATAAGAAAAAAATACAGTTGATCTTGTTTTCTAGATTTTTTTCAATGGACATACTGAGATAATTCAATGCGTTCCAACCATTGTTTAACTTTACTTACATCCCAGCTCATGGCTACATTAATCTTCTCTACACAACTTGGACATTTACGATTCAAATCTGATAATTGAAATTTTCAAAACAAATTCAAATGAACACAATTTTTAAAAAGATATAAAATATATACCATTATCAACATAATTGCTATTAGCAGACGTAAAGCCATCACCATGTTGATAATAAAAAGGTGGATTCGTTTTATCATATGTAGCATTGCAAGTATTTTTCACTATAATATCTCGTCTTATTATTTCTATTTCACGAATTAGTAATGCAAATGCCTCTTCAAAACTAAATTGCATATATATCTTTATTGACTTGCAAAATACCAATTTTGCACACTCACGGTAATGTTGCAAAATCGACATGAAGTTTAGCTCCTTTGATAATTCCAAGCTAAAGCAAAAATAGAAATTTAAATCAAGAACTTTTATTTCATATTTGTTTTTACCCATCCATATGGTCTAAATCGTGGTTGCATCAAACATGGAATACATGGTTTTCTTAATTCTGTTGCATATTCTTTTTTTGAACAATTACACATTAAGTTTTTGAAATAAGTTTTTTAAAACATACCTGCTTCTGAAATAAACAAGAGCAGACAAAAAAAAATTAATCTATATAATAATAGATCACAAACGTTTATCGCCACGGTTCTTTCTACTTATCGTGCTGTCTGACGTTATTGATTCCAAACATGAACACAAGAAATGGTTGATTGTTCCGTCTTTAAATACTATTTTTTCCTCCAAAAATCTACTTTGAAAAATGATAAATATTTTGCTGGTATCTATTCGAATCTATTCAGATGATGAAATGCATTGATTTGCGTACAAGCAATCATCATATCGGTTTTCAATTTTCACCTCAAAATATTGATATGTATTAATATCACAAAACTAAAATAGCAGCATATTCTCTAGCCAATCCAAAACGCCAAAATATGAAAACAGAAAAGATTTCTTATGTTGACATTTGTAATCAGCATAACCAATAACCTATAGGTCAAAAGCTCTCGTTGAAAAAAGTGATCGACCAGTGGAAACAACTCTCTGATTAGACTTGGAACAAATGGAGTTTTGTTGAAATTTTTGAATGATAAAATATTTTCGATCTTCTTCTTTCTTCAAACCTTATTGAAATAAACTTTCGGTGTAATATATGATAATACGCATTCAACTTCTTATAGACAAAATACTGACTGGGGGTTGGCAATAATTTAAAAAGGATAATTGATAACTAACTGAACGAATAGCTACAGATTAGAATGTCCTTGCAAAAATGTCCTTTACGAAATGTCCTCGAGATTTGGTAGCCGGAAAAAATGTCCTGCAGCATAAATGTCCTGCAGCATAAATGTCCTTCGCGAACGATGTCCTTGGGAAATGGTTCTTTGTATGAAAATGCTTTTCGCCTTTAGAGATGCACCAATTTCAACCAACTCTAAAAATTGAAATTGCTCAGCATTGAAATTGGTGTATCTTATCCCTATTCATCGTGAAGGGTGAGTGTGGGGTGTGATTGTGGGTCTAGTATTACCATATTCTTGTTCACAGTTACACCGTACGCTCACATCTCATATCCACACCACACACCCAGAGGAACAATCATATACTAAGACCTGTCAAGATTCTGAATCTGATCTTGTATGATCTTGTTAGATCAAGCAAACAATCGTCATCTCAGAAATCTTAGATCGGCACATACCATAATATTCGTGAAAGATCTTAATATTGCACAAGATTTTACAAAATTTTGTATTCATATCTTACAATACAGCAAGATCTTTCAAGAATCTGATAGTTCGAACTGATGGAAGATTCCACAGACAACAATTTTTTTGTATGATCTTATCTGGTGCTCAAGATCTAACGTCAGATTTTTAGACTTTGGCAGTCATACTCTCACACACACCCAACGATCCTAGTCCAGAATTGCTGAACAACGAATCAAAG